>JAXDRA010000136.1:0-13789 GCA_034190875.2 Urechis unicinctus | reverse complement strand
CCCCAGGAATAGTCCGAATGCTTGTCGTTGATCCGTGTGATACCTGGGGCGGTGAACCCCTCCATCTTGGTCTTGCTTTATAAAATCAATATGTAGCTTGCCGCCCTGAAAAACATAGCTGTTGGTTGATTTCTCAAAGGTTTGCCTAACGGATTCGTACAGGTGGGTGTTTCCATAATGAGTGATCATCCGTACCTCGTGTGTTTCAGGGTCGGTGAAGTAGACCCGCCCTAGGCCATGGTTACCGCCTTTTATCCTCCATTTGCTGTTTTCGTCAACCCCAAACTCGTGGCAGAGCCGGTGGTAGATTCTCTTGTCAAAAGTGTTGTTGGTGGCTGACCATGTGGCGTCATCAGGCAGTGTTATTCTCATTTCGTCTAAAACTCTCCGGATGGTGTAGTAGACGTGAAACCTGTAGAGGTTACTTAGTGCTGGGGAGTCAGATTTTAGGTGGTCTAGGGCAGAAACTTCGCAGCCGCTTGTTGCACACCATACAACAAAGTTTACCTGGTTCTGCCAGTATTGCATGTGGTTGGTTCTCCAGCCAACTACAAGGCTGTCATCACTTATGTTTGGCACCAAGTATTTATCAAACAGGTTGGAGAACTCCACCTTAAATGCATCTGTAATTTTACCTGCCTTAACCTGGATGAGAAGGTGTGTCAGATCCTCACGATCAATATGAGGTGGGTAGACAGGCCCAGTTTTGTACGTTGTATTCGTATTGAATGTAAAGGCTTGTTTATTCGTAGTGCTATGTATCACACTCTGTCAAATGTTCAAAGCGGCGATGCTGTGTCCCTGCAAAATCCTATTGACAACACTGTAGGTGATTTATGTGTTGGCCTAAGGTCAATCACGTATACTGTAGCCTGGTATAACATTGAATCAGCTATGCCCATTACAAAGGGGAAAATTTCTACAGGAGAAGAAGTAGGTGTCGTTTTGTCCCCTGGCCTCTGGAACTTCAAACATGTCCAGGATGTGTTTACAGCTCTAGGTCTTACTTTGAAGGATAATGCTGCAGATGGGACTATTACCCTCTCAATTCCTGATGGTTGGGCTTTACAATGTGACGACGGTGTGTTAAAAAAATTGGGTCTTGATACCGGTCTGGCTGGGGGATGGATTCCTTCAGGTCTTCACAAAGGTGGCCGGCGCTTGAACTATAGCATCTTTAACCCACTTTATATCCACCTCGATCAAGTCAGTACCACGCACAACATACTTAATGCTGCGCCCACTTCACTTCTTGAAGTTGTGGGCTGTGGGGGCAGCTCTTTCGGTGATATTATGACCACAAACATTGCTAATCCTGTGTCAAAACGTGTTGGTGCAGGAGCCGTGAATGAGTTAAAGGTTCAGATAAGAGATAATAAAGGACGTTTATTGAACAATCACGACCTTCCTATTGGCGTTGTTCTTCAATTTACAATATGTCAATAAAGGCGAGTATTTATGGAACTCAACTGAAAACGGATCAGGGCCGCGCCGACCTCTCCAAATATGCAACAAAGACCTATGTAGACTCACAAACAATGGATAAAGGTGGCGGTACTATGACTGGAGACCTTGAAATGGGAGATAATAAAATCGTTCAGTTGGGAGACCCAATATCGCCGAAGGATGCTGCTAATAGAAAGTATGTTGATGACAGACACAGACAGCATCGCAGGGACCTGAGAGAACACATAAGCTCCCAAACGAAACATCTCATTACTATTTGGGCAGAAGCAAGTGGCCCCCTTCGGAGAGGATATGAGTGGTCGTTTGGCCATGGGGCTAGGGGTCGAGACTCACAAGACTCGACCTGTGGATAAACCATGTTATCCAATGGTAGGATGGTTCGTATGGGGTTGTCTTTTGGTGTGGGTGCTAATACTGCCGTTATAACAGTCGTTCTTGTTATTAATGGAACGACTCAAGCGGTAGGAATAAGTAAGCCTACTAACCAACGGGGTGTTGTAATATCTTTAGACCCGCCTTTGCAGCTAGAACAAGGCAACGTTATTAATTTTTATTCAACCACTCAAAACAGAGGGGCGACTTGGTCTGAGGTATCGCTCCTAATTGAACTTGACTTATAGACTTATGTGCCTATAACGGTAGTATGAAACAACAACCAACTGTGCCGCCTGATGAGAATCCGGCCCACTCCCATCGGTTGAATGAGATCTCAAGAAGCAACACCTTGAGAAAGAAATTAAAAAATACGGTGCTATGTATATAAAATATAGGTGTGCAGTAAACTCAGCGGACGCTGTAGACACTGCTTTAGTTGCTGTGGGTATGTGTCTTGGCGCAAGTTGTTCGGGTCTGATGTCTACGGTGGTTGCTGCCCCTATTGCTTCAGTGTTGGGGGCTACGGGGGCCGCTTGTGGGCTACTTGTAATTGCTGGAAAATTCCGCATTCTAGCGCAGAGTAAATTGAATACAATTGATGACATTGTATCAACAGCACTTGAAGATGGTAATATCTCGGATCATGAGTTTAAACTCGTTTTAGCTGAGGTCACAAAATATAACCAAATGAAGGGCGAAATTAAGGCCAGATCTGTAAAAGCGCACCAGACTGTTTCAATTGATGAAAAAAAAACGCGCTGATCCAACTTGAAAAAGACGAAGCATTGGAAGGTATCAGACAAAAATTAGGTGCTTCTTTACCATTAAGCAGACTGTGAATGATATGGACCCGCCTCAATACATAGAATAAACCCAGTGTGCGCAGATATCTTTGGTCTGTACCTATCTATTTAAACAGTAGATAGTATAGCTTGGTAATGGAACAAGTGATTAAGTCGTTCTGTATCTCACATGACGGGATCAGACAAAAGACAACTCAGTGGGAGGAATAAAAGAAAGCACTGCATTGGTGGAAGCGACTACTCCGCGGTTATCGGTCAGGACTACTTTAACAGCTATAATAAGAAGCTGACCGAGAAAACTAGCAACGAGGGCGGCCACACGAGCGTCGCCTGCCTCTGGGACCAGGTCTTCGAGGAGGTTGCAATTGCAGTCATTGAGAGCAGATACAACACAAATGTTTACGGGAAAAACATTTACACCCACCACGGCGGGGAGGATACAGCTCACTCCCCAGACGGATTTTTACTCCCGGTCCAGTCTGATGGTGACCTCCTCTGTCCTCCTGGGGGTCCAAGTCAGGAGGAGATTGCGCTGCTTGAAATAAAGTGTCCTCACACACGTATTCCTGGGAGGATTATCAGTACAATCCTCAGATTCTGCTTGGGCTTCACCACAGTCCGCCGGCGACCATCGGGGTGTTTGTGGACTGTGTTTTCCGGGTGTGTGCCTATGAGGACCTGGGGAGGGCTGGAGCGTACAACTTGGAGTACCACCATAAGGACAGGAAGAAGTACAAGGAGACGGTCGCTTGGGGGTACACAATCATCAAAGACATAGATGATGAAGGAGACTACGCCTCAAACGGTAAGTTTGACACCATCTTCGACTACGATCTGGATCACCACAGCCCCTGGATGGGCAGGCCGACAAAGATTCCAGAAAGACCAGCTGGAGCTTTCTTCTGCTGGAAACTCTGTACGATGAGAGTGACAATGATACGGCCAGATCCCGCCTTTATTGAGAAGAACAAACCTAAGGTGTCTCAGTTCATGGAGGACCTCGAACGGGTGAAGAAGGGAACTTACAGCGACGGTCGCAGATATTTCTCACTTGCTGACCTCTATATTGACTAACTACCGGTGTGGCCCTGGAGAAGATCGGCTGGAAGGGCTGGTTGACACTGTAGTATAGAGACTGGGGAGGTGCGAGCGCACTGCAGGCTGGCTTATGTGAGTCAATTTGGAAACTGCGCTCGTACCCCCAGTTTCTATACTACTGGTTACATTCGTGCTCTTACAGCAACCCCGTAAGAGATATTTCACGTGGACTTTCAGAAGAACAAACCTAAGGTGTCTCAGTTCATGGAGGACCTCGAACGGGTGAAGAAGGGAACTTACAGCGACGGTCGCAGATATTTCTCACTTGCTGACCTCTATATTGACTAACTACCGGTGTGGCCCTGGAGAAGATTGGCTGGAAGGGCTGGTTGACACTGTAGTATAGAGACTGGGGAGGTGCGAGCGCACTGCAGGCTGGCTTATGTGAGTCAATTTGGAAACTGCGCTCGTACCCCCGGTTTCTATACTACTGGTTACATTCGTGCTCTTACAGCAACCCCGTAAGAGATATTTCACGTGGACTTTCATGTGCAGATCCGCGCTATGACCTTAATATATATGACTATCCCTTGGGGCAGGGTACCTATTCCGGTGGGAACCGACCCTCAAGATTGTCATCGCACCTTAAGGTGTAATGATAAACGCCTCATACAAAAACTTTTAATCTGATGTCAGAGTTATAATTATACTCCTGGATCTGTCGATAGCCCACTTTTATTATCGCTACGCGCCAAACCTCACACCTCGATGGGAAGTGCAAGGAGATAACTTCATGTCGTCGCCAAGGTCTATCAATTTATGTTATCATTGTGTATGAGAAATTGGGACCTTTGTAAAGATATTGCGATGTTAATCTCAAATACTGCAAGACGCTCAGTTAAATATAATCGATAGTTATACCGTTGGCGTTGATGCTGTGATGCGATGCCTATTTCTAAATGCCGGTGTCGGCCTCAAAATTTTACAAAAGTGTTTTGGATACACCTTGCTGATGTAGGTCAATTATTCTGTCTCTATGCATGACGATTCTGCGGTTCATCATTGGTTCTTATCGAACACAATCGGTGTACAAGTTAAAAATCTCCAATAACAATGAACTAGCATGGTTTAGAACTGTGGTCGGCGGATAGCGACTGATCGGAAAGCCAAGAAATATCTAGCAATAAATCTGTTGTGCAGCTTTGATAGTTTTGACGATACGCATATCTCGCAAAGTGCGGCTGATAAACACCACAGCGGCCGAGACAAAGCAAGAGCTAAAACGTTCGTCATGAAACCGCTATAGCGTTCACAATACAGTCAAATTATTTGATAAAGCATTGATGTGTCCCTCAGCTGACCAGCCCTACAGACTCATGTACGTATGGCTTTATTCGCTCTTTCTCAATTTGCCTTCCCGTTCGTGGGTCCAGCGCAAATAATATATCCCTCTCCTGCTAAACATTCGTGTGTCTTAGTACACGACCAGGTGAATGGCTGCTTATATTATTTAGCAAACTCACTCTTGCGCACACTCAGTATTCACTTGGATGAAAAATACTGGACAAGGTCTTGTAGTAGCCCCAGAGCGTCAAAGACGTCTGATGATGTATGTGCAGATGGGATTCCGTTTGGCTCTAAACAGATAGCACCGAGACGAGGGATGTATTAGTTATATGCGTGCAGGTCATCTAATAGCATTCTACAGAGCATACGAGTCGTAAGCAGGGACCTCGTGTTTAAGGGTATAACCATTCATCATCAGACTAAGAGCGGGCAGTAAAAGATATAATGTTTATTTCAAGCACACAGCTCTGAATATCCATTCCGCTTTTGAGAGGAGTGAGGTGATAAATATAGAGATATATATAGATATATATATATATAGAGAGAGATAGAATATAGAGAGATATATATATAGAGATATATATATATATATATAGATATATATACATATAGATATATAGAGATATATATATATATATAGGGAGATATATATATATGGGAGATATAGAGAGGGATATATATAGAGATGTCTCTATAGAGAGGTAACTATATATAGATATATAGAGAGAAAGATATATTTATATATAGGGATACAAAGGAGATATATAGGGAGAGAGATAGAGGGATTTATATATATATATGTTATATATATATATATATATTATATGTCTACATACATATTTTATATATATATGTGTATATATATTTAAAATATAAATATATATATTTATAAATATCTTTATATAATATGAATATATATATAAGCATATATAAATATATATATAAAGAAGCATATATTATAAGCTATATAAGTATAGATATAGAAAGAGATATATATATATATGAATATAGATATATAGATAAAAACATATTTATATAAATATATATATATTTAGATATACATAGATATATATATTATATACATAGATATATATATATATTTCTATTTTATATTATATATATATTTATATTATATTGATATATAAATATATATATATATATATATATATGTGTTTTCTCACTTATCTCACTTACTACACAGCACATATATATATATTTATTTATATATATAGATAGATATATATATATTTATATATATTTATATATATATATGTCTATATATATATATAGATATAAATATCTATATATATGTATATATATAAATATATTCAAATATATATAATATATATATACATAATATATATATGTATATATATAGATATATATACAATATGTATATATATATAATATATATATATTACGCTTTAATAGATGATCTTTCGTTGTGTGAAATGTACCTTCACCATGGGTGCTGCGTCACACAGATTTAAATAGAGTAGATGGTTAATCAGGGATTTACATAAGCTATTTATGAGAAAATGCTGCATGCTTTTCATATAAGCCTGAGTGGGCGTTACTTGGTAAGCATTGGTCTTCTGTTGCGCTCTTTGCCCTGGTATGCATGATGTGCATGTTTTGTGGGGTATCATTAGCATGCAGATAAAGTAAACGGATGAATAACAAGATTTAAATAGTAGCCGCTAAAACCCAGTATAGCATGGCATAAAGCCGCATGCATGAAGGTATCCCATGTCATGGACCAAGATAAGCTCATATTTCCAGCCTATGAGCCGGTTGTTCCGACATTCTTAGCTGTTGGCAATTTAAGCTGACCAAATCATAATTTGCCAGAATATATAACCGAGAGCAAGCACGGACTTAATCCACAAAACCCCAAAAGATTAGAAACCTCAATGCAGCCAGATTTATTTAAGATCCCTTTATAACCTGCAGGGGACCATGAAAAAAGTTCTATGACAAACCTTTACACATCATACAAATCCAGTAAAGGCGTTGTACGTATCAGTTCTTTCTTTCACGTGATAATCAGGTCCCTTATTACCATGGTGACATTTGTAATCAATAAATCTTGCGTACACTGAAGGTGAAAGAGAGCATGGTGTTTGGATGTTTTATCGCTTGTAACAGATAAACTGAAGTAGATATAATATGGTCTACTGAAAGCGTCCCATGACTATAAGCATAGGCCTGTTTTTAAGGAAAATGCACTTTACGCTTATTGAATATTTGCATGCCGTCGTCTTCAATCTCGTATAGCAGATCACCCTGATATCAGATTATAATATGTCATAAAACACGCTACTAACAGCAATGTATGTATATACGACCCTAATTGAGGATGTAGTGCAACAGACACGTCTAAGCGGTTCACAGCCTAGAATACCCAAACAAGTTCGGTCAATTGTGTGTAATGGTGATGAGCAATATGCATGACGCATCACAGCGCGCAGCTTACTTGTAAATCAAGTGCATCTCAAAACATGCGCTTGCTTATCTAAGTCACTTGATTACAGATTATCCTTGTTGCAGAGTAGTTGGGAGTCAATGGGTGACTAAATTTCCATATATATTTAGATTGTGTTTGATGCAATGGTTTGTTACGCTGATTTTGGGCGATGTTTGTTTAGTTGATGCTCTCTGACCCCAATGCACGGCAACCCTTCCGCTCTCATATGCTCAGTAGTGCCGCCTTTTATATAAATACCTCCATGTTTTTCCTTAACTCACTCCCTTTTGTCTCGCACCCTCTTGCTTACTCTCTCTGACTCTATCGTTCGCTCTTTTCACCCATTTATGACCTTGCCCTAACAACACTCTCCATCAGCAAACATCAATAGCAACCAGGTCATGGCGCTTGGAAGTCATGTGTTAAGGAAACAATAACAATAAAAAACTTAATGCATTTCCTAAAGAATGACAAGGATAAAAACAGAGAAATAACCAGTGTTTTTGTATTAGTCTGTACACATTGTCGCAATCGATGGATTTTACAAGCAACGGTGACTGAAGAGAAGCTCATCTTTTATAACACTATGAAACTAGGCAAACATCCCATACTAGTGAATGCGTCATGTTGATTTTACGTTATTCTGATGTAGCAGCATGAGGGGTAGCTGGCGAATTCATCCAATAATTGTTGTTCACAGGCTCCATAAGTGATGCATGGCGATCTGTTACCAACAATTAGCTCACATAATCCTGTACACGCAATTGGGAAAGACATTAAGCCGTCAACTGGGCCATGATGCCTCCAAGCGGCTGATTTTATTTCGTGAATGTTACTCTTAGCTACATATGACCCTTATCGCAAATGTGTAGTTATCGATTCATTGGATTTGTTCTTTGCACTCTATGAACTACAATATCCACAAACATCAATTTCTTACACGCAAACCTGTGCGTGCTGTGAACAGAATTAATTTGATATCGTTTCATTGTTATATGATTGAAATACAGCAGGAGATATGTCTGCGTGAATCAACTTCAATGCCTATGGAAATTAAGTCGTTATACACAGGTCTCTAGTGAAACCTTCAAGCATATCAGTCTTCATATATGTGTATTATGGTTTCGTTTTTAGAGATATCTTGCTGGGGCGAAATATATCACTATCCTGTCGTATTATTAAGAATGTGATATTGGGCATACACCCACGGACAGGCTAGCATATCAACCGATTGTACGAGTAAATCTGAGAGGGCATTACAGTGATACAATGTGGTCACCTCGCTCTAAAATAGACATATCTTAAACTTTAAAATATTCGCTTTTATTACGATAAATAAAACAGCCCGAACTGTTGAGTAAACTGACATGTACTGTGCTATAATATTGATTGCAATTAAGTATCCATTTCAACATATCTAAGAGCAATTCTGTTTATAAACGTCCGCCCGTCTTTCGTCGAAACCCTTTCTTCTCTGCTACCATACGGATATATGGTTCCTAATTGCGAGATTGTGATGCCGAGTGGTTTCGTTAACAGCCATGCTGTTTCTTCTTCTAGTGAGTTTTGTTAGATTTGCGGTTTATATATCCCGGTCTACAGCCATAACTTTTACACCGTGTTTCGTAATGATCTTACCAGCTTTTGTGAGAGTATCACGATAGATGATAACAATGGACTATTTTGCAAATTGGTTGGTTGGAATGTCTGTTAGCTAACACCTGTAGTATTCCATCCATCTGTTGGAATACACACCCTTATTTTGCATTGATCATTGACGGCGATTTTTTGGGGGACTCGCTATCAGTTAATCGGTTGCCCCGGTTGCGTAATAATTTCCCCTGAAGAACATTTACGATCTTTTTTTTTAAAGTCAGTGGTGCTCGAGCTCATGAAGCCGTTCATGTTTCTTGTAGCTTCAAGCTTATTCATTACCCTCACGACATGTCATGTGAGCTCCAGTTATCAAGACGATATATTTTTCATAAAACGTATATTCGTATGAAAACCTCTCCTGCTGGTCTGTATTCAATTAATAATATATCAAAAGTGTTTCCTGGAATTCGTGATATGCAGAGATAAAAGAGATGACGAGGGAACTGTTTGATCATGGGGACTGGCCTGAGGAATCGAGACTGGCCGGGGAGAACACTACTGAACGAGATTCGTCGATCTGAGAGAACGCTTTCATGCGAAAAATCGTTTGAACTTCCAGCCACATAAAAGTTACTTCACAGCAATACGACAGACCTGCTACACGATACTTTTTGATTCGCGACGTGATGGGACATACTTTTAATGACGTACCGTTGGTCCGATTTACGGACGACTCAGATACCCGAAAATGTTTGATTATTTTACAAATGATGACACTGGCGCGCTTAGATCAATGTTGCTGTTCTTTAAGGTATCAAGGCACTGAGAAAATGGCTTAATTCGACAACTTTGGCTACATTCGAAACATGGCAATGAATACTCTGATTCCGTAACATTGACTAGTATGATGGGGATTCTAAACTTATCGTCTGAGCTATGGTACTGAAAACAGTTGATCGCGGCACTGATCTGGAATCTAGCTAATATATATCTAGCTAATATATATGCCACTTGTTCGATACCGTCGTGATGTACATATCTCTGTGACACGCCATGGATTGGATTCTCTTGATGTGGTGAAAACTACATCATGGAAGATCTGGATTATTCAACCGAAATAATCAAGATTACAATGCGACAGAACTTTCTGTCTCATGAAAATAAGTTGCTACATGCTTTCAACTTCATTGCCTCTACCTCATGCCATTCCCCATGATCAGACAGTTCTCGTCATCTCTTTTATCTCTGCTCTCACGATTCCACGGAGAAAAACACTTTTGATATTTATTAATTGAAGTACAGACCAGCAGAGAGGTTTTCAACGAAATACGTTTTAATGAAAATTATCGTCTTGATAACTGGAGGCTCACATGACATGTCGTAGGGAATGATAAGCTTGAAGCTCAAGAAACATGAACGGCTTCATGAGCTCGAGCACCACGGCTGTAAAAAAAAGATCGTAAATGTTCTTCAGGGGAAATTATTCGCAGGCCTGGTCAACCTGATTTCACTGGATAGGAGAGTCCACAAAAAATCCCGGTCAATGTCCAAATGCAAAATAATGGTGTGTATTCCAACAGATTGATTGAATACTACAGGTGTTAGCTAACAGACATTCCAACAACCAATTGCAAATAGTCCATTGTTATCATCTATCGTGATACTCTCACAAAATCTGGTAATATCAATTCGAACACGTGTAAAAGTTATGCTGTAGACCGGGAATATTAACCGCACATCTAACAAAACTCACTAGAAGAAGAAAGACTCAATGGCTGTTAACGAACCCACTCGGCAATCACAATCTCGCATAGGAAACCATATATCCTTATGTGCAAGAAGCAAGGGTTTCGACGAAACTGACGGCGGACGTTTTTAACAGAATTGCTCTTAGATATGTTGAAATGGATACTTAATTGCAATCATATATAGCACAGTAACATGTCAGTTTAACACACAACATTTCGGTCTGTTTTATTTATCGTAAAAAAAGCGAATATTTAAAGTTAAGATATTTCTATGTTAGAGCGAGGTTACCACATTTATCACTGTATGCCCTCTCAATTTACTGTACAAGCGGGTTGATATGCTGCCTGTCCGTTGGTGTATGCCCAATATCACATTCTTACTATACTGACAGGATAGTGATTTAGTTCGCCTCCAGCAAGATATCTCTAAAAACGAAACCATAATCACATATCTGAAGACTGATATGCTTGAAGGTTTCACTAAACCCTGTGATAACGACTAATTTCCATAGGCATTGAGGTTGATTCACGGCAGACATTCTCCTGCTGTAATTTCACAATAACAACTTGAAATCGATATCAAATTAATTCTGGTTCCCAGACGCACGGTTTGCGTTGTAGAAATGATGTTTGTTGGATATTGTCGTTCAATAGAGTGCAAAACAACTCCATGAATCGATACTCAACATTTGGATAAGGGTTCATTATGAGCTAAGAGTAACATTCACGAAATAAAAGCAGCCGCTTGTAGGCAGCATGGCCCAGTGACGGCCTATGCTTTCCATGGGCGTGTACAGGATTATGGTGAGCTATTGTTGGTACAATCGCCATGCATCACTTATTGAGCCGTGCACAACATTATTGGATGAATTCGCCAGCTACCCCTCTGCTGCTACATCAGAATAACGTCAATCACATGACGATTCACTGGGGTTTGGATGTTGTTGGCCGGTGCTGGTTTCATAGGTTTGTAAAAGATGAGTTCTCTTCAGTCATCCCCCCCCCCCCCCCCTGTTTTCTTGTACATCCATCGATCGACAATGTGTACAGCTAATACAAAAACACTGGTTATTTCTCTGTTTTATCCTTGTCATCTTTTAGAATGCATTAATTTTTTTATTGTTTATGTTTCCTTAACACATGACTTCCAAGCGCAGACACTGGTTGCTTATTGATGTTTGCTGATGGGAGTTTTGTTAGGGCCCGGTCATAAATGGGTGAAAAGAGCGAACGTAGAGTCAAGAGAGTAGCAAGAGGGTGCAGACAAAAGGGATTGATTAATGAAAAAACATGGAGGTATTTTATATAAAGGCGGCCTACTGACCTATGAGAGCGGAAGGGTTTGCCGTGCATTGGGGTCAGAGAGCACAACTAAACAAACATCGCCCAAAATCAGCTTTAAAAAACCATTGCATCAAAAAACAATCTAAATATTAGGGAAAAATTTACCCCCCCAAATTTGACCCCCAACACTCTGAAAAAAGGGATAAACCCGGGAATCAAGTGACTTAGATAAGCAAGCGCTTTTTGAGTTTGAAACTTATTTAAAATAAGCTGCGCGCGTGAGGGCCCCCTGCATTTGGGCTCATCACCTTTACAAAATTGACCAAAAGTTTGGGTTTTTTTGGGCCGTGAACCGTTAAAACGTGTCTTTTTCACTACATCTAAAATTAGGGCGTATATACAACTTTGCTTTTTTTTTTTTAAAAAGAAATTTAAGGGTTTTATGACATATTATAATCTGATTTGGGGTGATCTGCATAGAGTTGAGACGACGGAAATGCAAATATTCAATAACGAAAAATTTCTTTTTCCCCTTAAAAAAACCGGTTGCTTATAGTCGGGGGACCTTTCATTGCCCCATTTTATACCCACTTCATTTTTATCTTGTTAAAAGGGATAAAACACCAAAAACACCATGCTCTTTTTTCACCTTCAGTGTACCCCAAAATTTATTGATTCCCAAATTCACCATGGTAAAAAGGGCCGTTTTATCACGTGAAAGAAAAGAACTGATACGTACAACGCCTTACTTTTTTGTTTTATTTTGTAAATTTTTTGTCATAGAATTTTTTTTTCTGGTCCCCTGCAGGTTATAAAGGGATCTTAAAAAAATTTTTGGTCCCATTGGGGTTTCTAATTTTTGGGGGTTTTGGGGATTTAAAGCCCGTGCTTCTCTGGTTTTATATATTCGGGCAAATTATTTTTGGTTTCGGTTTAAATTGCCAACAGCTAAAAATGTGGGAACAACAGGAAAAATGGGGCGGAAAAATAAAGGCTTTTTTTGGTCCATGACATGGGATACCTTCAGGCAGCGGCCTTTATTCATGCTATACTGGTTTTAGGCGGCTACTAATTTAAACTTGTTTATTCATCCGTTTTACTTTATCTGCATGCTAATGATACCCCACCACAACAGCACATCATGCATACCAGGGCAAAGAGCGCAACGAAGACACTGCTTTACCAGTTAACGCCCACTCAGGCTGATCTGAAAATCCTGCAGCATTTTCTCATAAATAGCTATTAAATCCTGATTACCATCTACGCTATTTACATCTGTGTGAGCAGCACCCATGGGGAGGTACATTTCACACAACGAAAGATCATCTATAAAGCGACTATATATATATATATATGGTGGGCAAGAGGGGGTTTGCTAAAAAGAAAGCACCCCTTCCCTGGTCGTGTACTAGACACACGAATTTTTAGCAGAGAGGATATATTATTTGCGCTGGACCACGACGGAAGAAAATTTTGGAAAGAGCGAATAACCATGACCTGATCTGTAGGGGTCACTGAGGGACACCTCAATGTTTATAAAATAATTTGACGTTTTTGTGAACGCATGGTTTTTCATGACGAACTTTTTTAGCTCTTCTTTTTCTGGGCCCCTGTGGTTTTTATCAGCGCATTTTGCGGATACCCGTTCGTAAAACATCAAGCTG
>JAXDRA010000135.1:0-21474 GCA_034190875.2 Urechis unicinctus | reverse complement strand
TATGCTAATTGCATATATATAAAACAATTTGCATAAGTTATAACCTTTAACACCAAAATATAAAATTAGGGCTATTCATCTGTTAACTGATGCTTCTGTTGTATATACTACATGCATTTGTTGTCACTAAGACTATTGATGCTTAGATTTTACGTCGCGAAATATCACTCCCTTGCAGTAAGACAAACAATGCCTACACCCGGTACATAAAGGATACTATTTCGCACTTTCGTTACCACGGGTAGGAATAAACCAACTATTATGATGTGTAGCCGTAACACTTTGATATTACAACTCAAAATGACAGTCTCTGTTGCACGTTCTGATTCCAACCAATTTGAGTAGTACCAAACTGTGGGCCTTTTCCAATTAATCCACAGATAAACAACGTAAGTAACCAATTCTTGTTCCGGATATGTCTCTTTGTTTACAGTTACGTTTGATACAGAGATTTGCATATTATCAATTTCAATCTTGTAGTGGCCTAGCTTTGCTACCAAGCAGGCAGAGTGAGCTATTCGTTACTTTTGGCCATCTTAGGGTCCATTTATCAATGATATGTGTGGTGTTAATCGGATGTAAATGATATTGACATTGCCTCCCAAAATAAAATGCACGGTCCAATTCACGCACCTGCGACCCAAATTTGTCTCTAGGTTGAGCCATTTATTGAATAATTGGATGGGTTAATAGTGAAGGCATACGTTTTAATCGTTCCTAATCAGATGCATAGATCTACAGACATAACAAATTGCAGGGTAATGTTACTCCCAGATATCAGTATTTTGCGCTTAGGGCCATATTGTTCAATTACAACATACAACAACAGTTTATGCAATTTACGATTATAACACAAATAGTAGCAGGGGTGCACAAACATGCATGACATATGTTTACATGGTGAGAAAATCGTTCACAGATGCATTATTTTGATATTGTTTTATTTGCTCATTGTAGATGAAGCAACATTGCTTATGTATGCTATCACTCCCACACAGCTCATATGCTGGGCGCGTAGCAGCTATACATTTATTTACCATGCAATTATCATCCTCGTCATGCTGACTAAGTATCCCAACTGTCCTCGATCCAATATATAAGCCATATATATTTTCTATACATTGGCAATAAGACACATTACATACGGTCCTATCAGCCATTTAATGGCTGTCTAAAGGTCAAAATTCATGTGACAATGGCTGGCAGAATACGGGTCATTATGGTAGTCTTTAATAATTTACATTAAAAATATCCCCGAAACCGGTTTCCTCCTTTAAATGTTTGTGGCAGTTTGTGCAAACATGAACATTGATTTGTTCACTGACCGACCACATTAATAGCTGTTGAAATTGATATTCGCAAGCTAACCTTCCCTCATATTTAAATAAGAACAATTAATGTAACATTCATTACATGTCAAGCAACTTTCAGACCCTTTACCCCAGGTGGCGATGACAGCGATAATTGACCTTCTGGGTCTTCTTCATTATACGCTCAAAGCGAACACCCGCAACGAAATAATTAACGGGTTTTTTTTAACGGGGCACATCATTACGACGAATGATTTAACAGAATTGCAATTGTTGGTTGCGTCAACATATGTAATAACAGCGATTGTGCTATTCCACACGTCAAAACAATACTTACATAGATATAA
Organism: Urechis unicinctus; assembly: GCA_034190875.2. Classification (NCBI taxonomy): domain Eukaryota; kingdom Metazoa; phylum Annelida; class Polychaeta; order Xenopneusta; family Urechidae; genus Urechis; species Urechis unicinctus. The sequence continues at coordinate 19,817 of JAXDRA010000135.1, read as the reverse complement.
TTGCAAAAATGGCGAATATTGGCACATAACAGTTACGCTATCAATGGAACAACATATATTAGGTCAAATGTAGGCAAAATGGAAAAAAGACAAAAGGTACCACCAAATACCTGAATGATATACCCAGCGATAGCATTGCCTATTTTCATTGATAACCAATATCGTTTCTGTTAATTGCCATCCACTTAGACCTCTTAGCTCATCAACGTTAACCTCTTTCCATTAATCTGTCTGACATTAAGGCTGATTTAATTGAGTTCGAGCGACCTGTTTATAGACTAAATACATTACCGGTTCTAATAACTCCCAGCTCTTCTTAGCCAAAGATGGTAGTATGAAGGTCAGTTAATGTCTTAGGAATTATACTTCAACTGCATAAGACACAAAATCACTATGTCTAGTGATTTAAAGAGGCACAAATAGATGCATCAAGTGCTTTCTACATCATTCGCAGCACCATTAAGAGTTCAGTGTTCCGTCCTTGATTATATTGGAGCTCAGAATACATTTGTGAAAAGGGATACACCGAACTTATACGTTTGGTTACCTGCAATCTGTAGCAACATCAACTATAATGTGTTGTACAACAGAAACGACTAATGGAGGTTATTGTTTATTCAACAGGAATCGGGGTCAGGAGCATATATGTCATTCAAAGCTACTCGATATATTCAGGTCGTGTAAACCGTTGTTTGACACAGATGCATTTGGCAAAGGAAACTGTACCCAGACTCATGTGAATAAAGAAAGAAAATGGTTACCATTAAACACCATTTCGTGCTCGTTTCATTTACCTATATCCTACTAGGCAATAGAGCTTCGCCAGGCCCAATATCATCAGATCATATAATTCCACTATGAAGATGATTCACTAATAGGATTATGACCTTTCAGCGAGCCTAAGACTGAGCATGATCAATCAGCCGATAGCATTTTATTTGCTCGATTGTAATTGATGTCCCAGGACGTTGGACTGATTAAATATACCCCGAAGAGACGATGTATTACCATCAATAAATTATCAATTGTACTTAATGACTCTTAGAATCGCATAACGGATATATCGCTTGTGGCAAATGTAACAAAGAAGTATACTTGTTTGTTATCACTGTTCATTTAGCAAACAAATCGTTTCATTACACCTGTCTGATAACAAGAGATATGAAGCATTTCCTATGGCAATATTCCACTGTTATCTCGTGGCCATTATAGAGTGTTAGCACAAATGGGTCCTTCGTCTCTGAACATACATACCCGGCTCCTCTCTAGCTACAGGCACCTAGCTGGCTGGCAATTAGCTGATGATGCTCTTTAAGAGCAGTTTCGTGAAGCCAATGATAGTCGACATATATAGCCAATGAGCCTTGGTTTCGAAAGTGGCGGAGGTCAGTGAAGAGACCAAGTTGTGTTGTGTGTATATAAACTGTAAATTTGATTTTGAGTTGTGAGGTTTGATTTGATTCTAAATATGACTAATATTGTAATTACTTTGCATAGAGCAGTAACTTAGGATGCAATTCGTTCGGGTCTTCATCAAGTTAATATACGTACACTTTCAAGGCAATAATCACAATACACAAATTTCATATAGTTTGTCGTTACAATGGCTTTACAACATAAGTTTTAGGAAACACCTGTTTGTAAAGTTTTCTTTTGACAATTAGAGCATTTTCTTTACTTTGACATGGTAACAATCTGTTTTCAAGGTATGTAAGTCAACACTTCTAGTACTGACAGTAAATATCGATGATTTATTCATACCAATCACACCAATTGTTGACTGAACAGGCTTAATATATGAAACTTATGTCATAAAACCATTACAGCATGATATCAGCAGATCGTTCTATTTGACCAGTCTGACAGACGCAGTCATTTGGGTCATTCTGGGGTGCAAACTTTCAATTATGGTAGTGATTGATAATAATTGGTTGCAGATGGTATCACCAATAGCCTAGCGAAGTAAATTGCTTTGTCTGATTGGTGCATCTGTGACCAACATTTCATGCTCGGTTAGCCCGTTTGTTGAATAACTGTATTAGTCTCCTGACAATAGTTCATGGGTGGAATAGAGCAGGGCTGCCTTCAGATTGTAAAGCATGCTAAGCTTAGATGTGTTGTACAGCATTTGCAGTATATCATATATCCGATGTTCTCATTGTGGTATTTTCGGTAACTACCACCCGTCATAGAACTTGTCTGAATATATATCAGTCGCAATAATACATTGCAAATCTACATTCAAGTGGGAAATAAGAGGCTAAAGCAGCCCACCAAATGGATACGAAATCGTATGTTTTCCGTATCATATAAATCACAAATGTACATTCGAGGGTTAAATAAAAGGATAAAGCAGTCCATCGATTGATACAAAATCGTTGTTATACGAATAGTTAGTACCAACCAAGTTAAACCGGGTTATCATTTTGTTGGAGGAACATTTATCATCGTTACCTACAGTCGTTTTTATTACCGAGATGAATCCCAAGATTACTTCCGCTCTGTCTATAGATGAATCATGACCGCAAGAGCAAGAGTCTTTGCGAAAGTTATCAAATACAATCAGCAATTCGTTCGATTGCCGTCAATGGTAATTTTCTGATTAGAGAAAATTGTTGCAAATGGTTCTTCGTAATTGGATATATTTCATTACGCTCTGGTGTAACAAGTGCACGTACATATTGCTTTCGCGTTTGAACATGAATTATGTCGTATAATATGGATGGTGACAATGTTCGTAACTAAATCACAGTTATTCCGTAAATTAAAAATGATGATGAAGTACACATGTTTTGTTGACCTTTCAATTTGTCGGCTCATAACAAAAAAGATTCGTTAGATATTGATATCCTATTAAAACAATGGCCTGTTATTAAGACGTTGCAGCCGTATTGCATAGTTATATATCCATATTTATTAAAAGTCTTGAACACCATATTCCTTGGTATGAGCATAGATAGGCGGGGTTTCGCAGGAAGCGTTTACATATGACGCAATTTATCTTAGTCAGTGACCAAATGGCAATGCGGCAAACATGATCGGTTATTGCCAGCGTATTTAATGGTCTAATTAGCGCAAATTACAGTGAGCCATTGTATGACTACTGTGTTTATCAGTTGCATTTCACTAACTGCCATGTTATACATTGTACAATAGCTACTTTACCTAAATCATGTCCCTGGGTTTAAAATATTCATGAATCCAACACATATTCTGAAATAATTTTCCGCGGCCACTTTCTTCCAAATAATGCTATTTCCTATAGATGCCATTCCCTTTATATGCCACCTCTTTATATGGCATCTCTTCATATGCCATCCGTAGATATGCCATTCTTTTTATATGCCATCCCTTTATATCCCATTGCATTTATATTCCATTCACTGTATGTGCCATTCCCTTTATATGCCATCCCTTATATATACCGCCCCCTTTATCTGCTCTCTACACACTAATATTGCCCAAGACTAAAGTGTATTGAGGATTCAACAATGAAATTACAGCTGACATTAAAGTGCCCGTTACATTGACAATGCTAGCAGCAGTGAGCTAAGCTTTAAAACATCTCCCGAGAACAATTAATGGACAAGAAGAACATTAAAGAAGGTCAGTGTGTCTGTAAAAATCTATGACAGGGTAGGCAATGCAATGGATGAAACTATTTCCGGTTAGCCGACAATCGTTCGAACCGACTATAACAGCAACCATTTGGATCCAACCCACTAATCTTTATATTGCTCGTGTATTATTTTGCTCATTCATGAGAACGAGGTAAAACGATCATAATTGCACTGGTGTTCATTTTCGCCCAGGTAAAGGCACGATTAATTCCAGTATTGCTAAAACGAGGCATTAGTCATTGTTACGGATAATAAAATAATAATAACGCTACCAGATTCTTATTTGTACGCATTTAGCGTGAAAATTGCTTCAAATATGTGAATAGCGCATATTGTCTCGATTAAGGTAAACTCATTTGGTATCAGAGATAATCGGTTCGTGTGAGTGCTGCTGTCGAGCAATTCAGTTGAGAAATTCTGCATATGTGTTTGTTTGTAGTGCGGCTCACATGTTAACCAATCCGCCATGTTGGCCTATATGATTTTATTGCTTAAATGAGGGCTTCGATGACAGTAAGACAGTCGCTCATTTCTACAATCATACATAATATGATCGTTTGTACGAATGTATGTTCGATTTAACGAACAAGGGTGCGGATTTATATGGACAATGTTTTACAGTTCAAATTAATGAATATCATCAAGATTACGTATTTTGAGAAACTCGAAATGGAAATGGAAATATATTTTGCTACTCTTATGTGTGCGCTTGGTAAGAACTCGCACTATATTCAGCTTTATATTTGATTGGTTTGTATTAGTTAAAGGCGAATAGTCCTTATTCAAGATATTGCCATTAACAAACGCAAATCTCATTTAGTAAAACTACCTTGTTTTAAACAAAATCCTGTATAAAATACATGTGTGACGCCAATGCAATATATTTGAATCGGCACAAATAACCTGCAATTAGTTTCCATTATATTTCATAGTCAATGCACATGACGCAGTTGATATTCTACTTTTGTTTATGTAACTGATTTATTATGTAATTTCGCGTTCTGGTTATCCCGTGTACCATTCCTTCTGCAAAGAATGAACGACGTTGCCGACAATTTGCTATTCATATCATAGGCGTAATGAGGCAATACGACATCTGAAACGGAAATAATCAGGCAATGGGTCTGCGAACTAACTTCATTAAAGATGCCGAGAGCTGATTTTCGGTGATTTAACTACTATGCAAATCCGCGAACTACGTGACTTGAATATCTGTCTGTTTCGCATCCAAATACAAAACAGCTCAGGCAAAAACCCGATTCTCTCCAGCACAATGGATTTTTGACCGTTGCAAAATTAGCCAGCAAAGAAAATAAAATGACAAATATCAATTTGGCAGAATAAAGATTAATCGCCGCAGCTGTTACATGTACATTACTCGAGCGCTATTTCTTATTATATTTGTAGCCATATTTGTAGCACAATACAGACTTACAATCTCATGATAACTGTCAGATATGATAGCAGCTTCCATGAGTGGTATAATGTTCTACACCTTTGCATTCAATAAAAGCTCACCCTGAGTTTAAGCGAAAACTGCATCATCCATTTCATTATCATAATTGCAGTTATCATCACACATTTGGAAATCATATGTGCTCATTCTTTACTGCGAATGGCTTCAAAACATTGACGTTTGGCGAGCCTCTTGTATGATATGGTGATTCTCAAAATGGTGAGACACGTCCAATGTCAATAGCACATAGTGCAACGTATTCCAGATTACTACACATGAGTTGCTTTGCCTACAATAGGGGCTTTTTACCTTAACCGAAGGCGGCGTCCGTTAGTCCAGATACAACAATCGCTTCGTGAACAACGATTTTGTCGGATGTAAGCACATAAGCAACCAACATTTGATTGATTTCGTCCTTGTTTTTACCGTCGACTGTAGTTAACTCACTCTCCATGGAGGGTTGCTCCAAGTATCATGATACTATTGCGAATAGGCAATCATTATATTTGTTATTCAGATGGAATCGGAATGGCCAATCAAGGCAGGCATATTTATCTTTACCAAGTATAAGTTGATTGTGTTCGTTGACCAGTTCCTCTATCAATTTCGTAACCTCTTCCTGATTAATCACGGATGGAACCACTGGCGAGTGAATCTGGCCTCAAAAGCAATAATGCATCTTCCCTATCATTCCATTCATTCTAACCAATGACTGTCGTACGAATGCCATCATACCATCTTAGATATCATTGGGTGTCACAAAACCGACAGTTTGGAAGCGAAAAAATATTAAGGCAATCACACTAGGAACGCTATTCAGACCTCGATTAACAGTCAGTAGGAAGCGATTTGACATTTAATTATTTTGATGACACTGATGAATTTATGCCATATAAGTAGAGTTATAATATTGTGCATGGAATCGGTGAACACATACCCCTGCCCGAACAAATATTCACTCAGTAATTCAATACGTTGAGAGACCTTGTATAAATATCAATATAGTTTACAGTAACATACGTATGTATTTGCACCGCTGCCTGTATCTTAGAAACAATGCATGGTCATTCAGTACTCATTCTTTAATTGCGTTTGTATACATGTGTCATTAATACTTGATCAGTACTCATTCTTTAATTGCGTTTGTATATGTGTGTATCATGTAATACTTGATCAGTACTCATTCTTTAATTGCGTTTGTATACGTGTGTATCATGTAATACTTGATCAGTACTCATTCTTTAATTGCGTTTGTATACGTGTGTATCATGTAATACTTGATAAAAAAGAACTAGGTTACGTTTAGAACAAACGTTTATTCCGTGAATAGACCAGGAGCTATTTAACTGATGCCATATCACTGAATATAATGGACCAATATATAGTACAACAGTTCAAAGCATAAGTCGCAAAGACCCTTTATTCTGTATACATATTATTGTTTTACTCTTGGCATTTAAGCTACCTATTGACACTCACAGAATAGCCTTTCGGGCCATTTATGTCTCCGATATTCACATTCGCGTCATGCATCGAATACTGCATTAAATATTTGACCATTTAGTTACGTTGCTACCAGTACTATGAACAATCAACAATTTGACAATTTCTATGATCATCATGTCATTTTTGGCTAATACAACGCTGGTTGGTCGGTAAGTGTCAGAGACTTATATTATTTCGACGAATTGAAATGTGATTACCACGCATCATATTACTATGGCTGAAAGGCATTACAATGCACCACATTTGCATATCCTGTAGGCTATTAATGACATTTTCTAGTATGGTTGCACTGGGCTAAAAAACTTAGTCTGTTAGAGAAAACGCTTTGGATGTATATCCCGTGCAACTATCACCAATATGCAATTAACCGACGAACAGCGGAGGCTTCTAATGGTGCACGACAATGCCCAACGATGTTTATCCAAGTTTGCCATGGCACATTAAAAGCGTTCCTATGGATTGCACAGGTTGTATAACATCGACTATGGAAGCTCCCATTATTCGTGGATATACAGCCCGTCTTAGCATTGTTGTAACATTTGGGAATTCTAGCAGTCTTCACATATGACATAAGACACTAGCATCACCTCTTTCAAATTAATTCTACTCATGCTTCCTAGCTGTGACGACATAAGATTTTCGATAATAAATATAACTCTATTCACGTCTACTGCAAATTGAATCTGAAACCTGCCAGCAAAATATTATTTCCTCAATACACTGCGGCTCGCCCATCAGCTTTAATTTGTGAACGCTAATCAATTATCAGGTGATTCGCCCACATTGGGTCATTTTGGGTCAATTACCAGCCTTAATCTTTGTTGGCAAAGAATCCAAATCATCTACAATCCAATATTAAAGCAATTTGCAATTCCATGATTTGGCCCATCCAAGACCCCCGGGATGCTGTATATCTTAGTCTATTAGACCCATGCGCAGCTTTCTAAAGGTCAATTAAGGTTGGACAATGGCCACCACAATACTGAGCATTAAGGTAGGCATGGATAATTGGTGTTGGGAATCACGGAGCTATTTCACGTCTGTAGACATCGCATTTGAAATATCGGGTGGCAGCACCTCCCAGCATGGAACTAGTTTGTTCGTTAATAACATTGGTGTTTTAAATCGCCTTCGTTATGGACGATGTAGTTTTTATTAATCTATTGACAATAGCGTTTGCAAACTGCACAAAGTTCCATGAAGCAAATACCCGTAGCATAACACAAACATAGCCATGCCATTCACACGTACAATATGTTTGTTATCATTTGGATTTAAATGCAAAATATTCCAGATGATATTACTAGCCCATCTACGAAAAATATATATAAAGTGCATAGCATCACTTTGTATTGCTTATATTAATTACACGGTGCGCAAACTGTATTCATTCTGAGCATAAACAGCAACATTGGCTCGTGCCTCATGCATGCAGATGCTAATTATCAAACACCATCAGTATTATAAAATATATATTTTCCTTAGTATATTTTATTTGATTAGAGACCCTAATATTCATTTTTTTTTTCATGAATAGATGAATTTTTAAAATAAATGCTTCGAAGGCAATCATTGCCGGATATAAAACATGAATGTGTTTTTGACTAAATAGTTGCTTTTAGCTTGGAATTGCTAACCATCGAATACCGTTGAGAAGCTTTTATGTTTCGGATCGTAGCTGGCACTTAGTGTTAATTCATTGAATCGGATATTGCATCGGGCACCATTTAAAAGTCAGTTTCATTGACAACATAATGACACATGTAATTGGCACTCACTGAACACCAAGTGTACGTGTCGGATCGTAATGATCGATAAGCTTTGTCCACCATACCAGTTTTTCCTTGATAATGAGACACATGCAATTGATTTGCGACACCAAGTGTACGTGTCGAATGATCGATAAGCTTGTCCACCGTTTCCAGAGCATGAAAAAGTGCGACTTTCATAGTAAAGTGTGATTACGATATGTAATATAAGTATGGTTGCAAAGTATCACATCATAATCTTTGCACTGCATCTCAATGATTAATGGTATTGGCGTGATATATATTTTGGTTCAATTGTTGAATCATTGCTTGTTACATAACATGTTTAATAGACCAGTGTTATTGCAGAATGTATGTGAATGACTTTATTTTCTTTACGAGAACATAATTTAACATTTGGTGCTTCCTTTCCTGGTGTCTCAGTTGAAGATACAATTTATGTTTTCATTTGATCCCTTTATTTTAAATTACTTTTGTTAATTCGATAAGTGTATTATTTGATATGATAATAATCAAATGTGTTGTATGAGCTGTATGTTTCTAGGAAAAGGCATAGCCGAGGAGCTTATATGCATGCACACTGTTATATCTGCATTTAAATACAACAAAGTATTTCGGCTGCATTGTTCAGCAATAATTAGCTGTAATTCCGAATGTATCAGCACAGTAGCCCAAGCGCCAGAGCAATCTTATTTCTTTTTTAGATGCTCGATTATTTATCACATTTTATTTTTGGGGGGAATATGTTTGGTGTTTTTGTCCCATTAAAATTTTTACCACTTCGATGTCCTGCTTTTCACATGCAATGTATGACCAGCATTGTGTTATAAATTCTCACAAAACTACCTTTTGATCCGGCGGAATAACTTTGTTTATTACATCGCCTCAAAGGTCTATATAAAGTTCAGTATGCTTATAGTGACATGATACTTAAAAGGGCGTTGGCTGCATGGGTAATTTGCAATAGATATTAAACCACCTTTGAGACTACCAATGACTGGGATAAAGCAAGAAACAAGATTGGGACTTTAAGACTAGAGCTTCCTGTGGTGCATGACAATCCCCCAAGATTTAGCAAAATCGGATTGAACGACCGAATGTCTGGCCTATAAGTCATGAAGTGTGCTATGGCCTGCACCAGTGCAGCTTCTCGTGGCGGTGTATTATTTAACTGCCAAATCAAGTAGATAAATCACTGAATAATGACAGACATATAAAATGTAACGATTGAATGGTATTATTGTGTGATACTTGCTCTTCTGCATAAAATGATATCTGCCCCTGTATATATTGTACGCAAACGAAATGACATCGTATAAAGTTTTACTTTGTGTTTTAGATATAAAGCCCTTTTTTGCAAAAATGGAACCTGTTAGCGCACAAGGGATGTTTATAAAGTCAACGTACAAGGTGTGGCTTGTGTTTAATGTCACAGAAATGCAGTTGGTAAACTAAAGCAGATAGCCTGTATGTTTGATAACAAGTCCTTGTACACTGGTGCCACAACCTGAGATAAGAAAACGAGCCCTGAAGCACACCTGTTAATATGTGATTATGATAATTAATTCCTCTTATTTTCGAATGAGCTCCAAGGCTAAAATTGCTACTCCATTGCAGAATTGAGATACACTGTACACTGTTGCATGCACATAAGCATTACATATTATCAGCCTGATAATTTGTTGACGAAGCATCCAAATTGTGGACGATCATATGTATATAATCGCCTTTTTCCATGATTTGGCAATCAGGTCCTTCAAACCGTCTGGAAGCCTGGTGCTTCAGTCTTATATACTCGCGTAGCTGTCTGAATGTCAATCCAGGAGGAGTTGATTTAAGGCAGGCATTGGGAGAATGAATTCCCCGTTTGACAGGTTTTAGTCATAGAATTTCGGAGCACGTTTATTTGTTTTTATTTAATGCAATAACGTACACGAACCGCATGAAGATTTCGTAAAGTGAATTACCAAAGCATAACACAAACACAGTCATTCACTCACCACGTACGATTGAATTGTTGATATTGGAATTTAATTGCAAAATATTCACGAAGATAATCAACAGCTAACATTTCCAAACACTGATACATTGTAAGTCGTCCCAACGATAATTGACGTTTTGCATCTCCTTCATCTTACACTCCTCAAACTCTGTAATCGTATACCTAGTTTTCCATGTGTCTAGAATCATGCAATCTTGACGCAATGTGTTGTTGCCATATCTTAACACTAATAGTAGGTCGCCAGTCAAGGTTATGTTGCCGCTGTGTAAGGCTTTGGTAGGTGTTGTATGCTGTGCATGAGCAGCGTTCGTGACTCGGGCACTGCTTAGCCATCCCGCTGTCCCGATTGATGCTGCCATTTGCTGATGCTGAAAGGGAATTGTTAGAACGAAATGAAAAGATCGCGTCTGTTAATAATAGCAGAATAAAAAGGTTGTTTATGTGACCTTTAGAATAGGAACAGACTTCTAATTGTTATGATGTGCATTTGTTTAACAATTGCAGCAGCATAATGGTGAGCAATGTACAGTTATACCACACATCATTATACTTGCATTCATTCATCTGTCATAACGTAGCCTACACGATGTCTGACTACAATAGCTTCAGGACACATAGCGTTTCGATGTTGTCATAAATGACATAATCATAGCGGTGATTACAGCTAGTCCACATCGAGTGTTATTTGCATCAACTTTGAATGCCCTGTGTGTGTTGTCATGTACTATGTAGGGTTAACCAACATTGGCATTATATACTTAACCAACACAGCTATTATCGAAAATATCCTTTCGTTGGTTTCATCTGCCAAGTTAATCAATTTGAGAAACAGAAGAATAGAAATGAGATGCACTGTAGCAAGCCATTACATATGCTAATATAGTGGCGTCGTTACACACAGGGGTTTGTTTGAAGTTTCAGAAATAGGTGCAGTCGCTATTTTCGGCCGAATGGTATTGAAAACGCAAGATATATATAAATATATGTATATATATATACATTTATATATATATATTCCTGCTTTCACATTCTCTGGTTTCTGTCGTGGTCGCAAGGTGGCAATGCTGATTTTCAACCCGTTGTAGGGGCATGTTTTTCCAAAACGCAAAAAAAACGCAATACACGACGCGGAACGTAGAGATTTAAGCTGTGATGAATATTCGTTATATTATATTGGTGTTAGTAATGGGAAATTGTTTAAGAATATTGTTATATAGACTATATAGACTGCGCGGAAGCAACCATGCCAAGGTTTGCTTGCGCCATATTGGACGCAAGAAAATGAAATAACACCCGTGGATGACAGTAAATTTTCCGTCTGTTGTATAACTGACGTGACAAGTATATAGACTGAGTAATTGTAATTGCCAGACATCATAATAATCAAGGGGACAAGCCGTGCGACATGCCTCTTCATCAGCGGGTAATGCTGGATTAGATGTTGCATTGGTATTAAAGTCAGCCACTGCAAACTTCATGGCTACAACATATTTGCAACCACCATCATCTCTGCAAAGAAAGATGAGAAAATAAACATACATTTTAACCTCTCTTCCACCAAACCACAAAACCACATAATACAAAACACAATTAATGATGATTGCATCCAGCATTTGACATCTTCTCTTCCATCTCCCCTCTTGTAACTTCGACCAATTAGCCGTCAATCTGCGGTACGATGTCAGCCTTTACGATAGATGAGAGTGCCTGGGAACGCAATTCTACATAAGTTGTACGATTCATGTGAAGGCTATTGCACACACTGAATAGTATGGGACTCCGTTTGGTCAATAAGCAAATGAAGGGTCCCTTATTAAGCTATTTGCTCTACCTCAACGTGGTAAGCAAATGAAGGCCCCACAAGCTAATTGCTCTATCTCAACGTGGTAATATTTACTCACCAAACATACGTTAAGCATTCAACCCGGCATCCATAAACATATGGTTATGACAATAAGACATTGTCTCTCATTTTGGATTAAGTTTTAACGACCCTTCCGTACATCAAGGCTTCACCAAAACACAAATAGAGGAAGAACACGATTACAATGATAACGGCAAATCGGCCAGATGGATGATATAATGAGTTGCTACACAGCAAAATATAAAGGGTCCATTTTAAATAGCTGAATCTTTTAGCAGTCAGTTTCTGCTAAAGTGATATCGTATTCATTGTCACGCAGGTAGGGACAGAGAAGTATTTGACAATTAACAATATATCGGTGGCAGTGCAGCTGCCGGGGTGTCCTCAGATGTTAGCATATTAAAATGATTGGTTCATCTCTGAAAGTTGAAAGACAGTTTGATTATATTGAGATAATTACCTGAAGCATTGTTGCCCTGGCAGAACATGCAAGATACATCAAACAGTAGAGGTGAGCATACGGCAAATATGTCTAGCTCACCTTTTATATGTGTCCATACTGCTGTTTAAACACCAACATTTTCCAAACATATGTCATATTAAAGATTACTCTCTCACACTATACGTTGTTAATCATCTACTTAAAACTTTGCGACACCGAAAAAGAAGCACACTCTTGCCTCCCATAAATACACTTCCAACAATTCAGTTCAGCTCATTATGGCTATTTTGTTATATCTACAAGGTTGACACAAGCCGTTATCGAAGTTCAAGTTGAAGCCCTACGCTAGCTTTTCAAAGAGCGAAACACCATGCATATACTACTCATTTGTAAACATAACGCGCGGCCGGGTCTGTCGATTGATTATCGGCGTCACAAACGATCATTTGTATCAAACTATGTTGCATCCTCAATATGGTGACATCACGTAGCGTGGGTCCCTGATTGACGGACAATATCAGGCAGACAAACGACGATCAATGATTGATTGCGTCTTGTGAGAGGTTCTTTGTTATGGATGGAGCGGTTGTGTACGAGAATATGAACAGTGCCTGGGACAATAAAGCAACTTCAGTAACAAACCATATTTTAAATGTTAACATTTGGCTGACGGATTGACGAAATATAAGTTGCATGTCATCGAATTTTACGGCTGATGAGAATGAAACTTAATTGACTGACTCCCTACTTATTTTGGATCAGTATTAGTTTACCGGTGATCCCAGCTTCCTGCATGGTTTTTGTACAGAGCTATTGCTTATTTTGACGTGACGTTAATTTTACTCCGAATTTGGCACGTGGTAGACACTAGCGGGCATAGGAAACTGAAAATGTGCGGAGCTATAATTATGATACCAGAAAATGATAAAATTGGCCATGCCATGACCCTCGACCCAATTGCTTTTCATTTGCACATGTTAGTACAAATATTTCGGAGGCTATAACTGAGGCGTTTTTACCGATATATCTATGATTTTATTTCGGATACAAATGAATGATTACAATAGTGTAATTAAAGCACAGCTTAAGCGCGGAAACAAAATTCGATTTGCAACAATAAGTAAATTATCGCTCCGCTTCCGGAATGACGACAATCAGGGTGGCGGGAATGATAGTCAGCACAAAGCATAGCGTACTCACCATTTGAAACACCTTTATTTATGAGCGGTATAAATCAGACTGTGACAGATATTCAGCGCGTCGTTATTTGGTTCTATTGCGCCAATGACATCACATTATGATTGATGTGAGCATTACATCCTCCTCGGTAGTTGCGACATTACATAAATCATGACCTACTCTGATTGTGAATGGTCTGTTGGCCATAACTAGCTTGTTTTGCAATACTGAGATTATTGGTACTCTTGATGGTGGCACATCTGTGCGATGCACTGTATCTCGTGTATAAGTATCTGATGTGCTCTGACTAACGGCATGGCAGTTAAATACACGCCAATAACAGATAGCGGGGAATTCCAATCACAAAATGGAAAAATAACTTGCATACACTGCAGTAAATTGAATTAGTTTGATGTATTATGGGTAAATGGATGCGGTATGAATGTGGTTCTAAGTTAATACCATAATGTTATTGTTCTTTATTGGAAGAATGGCCTTATGCGCATGAGCAAATTGCCTTTTGTGGAGACAACTGTTATACCGTTCAACACAATCGCAGAATGTAACTTGCCCGTGACGTGATCGGCAAATTATTTTGACCGCTATGCAATTGATAGCGAACCTAGTCCATTCCTCGCCCTTCCATTCATACAATACACCATTTATATCGTAGCATTGTTGCCATAATTGAAGGCGAGTATAATGCCTACTTGGAATAACGAAAATATTGGCGATTCACACAGGTAACAACGGTAAAAACCATTCGATATATAATCAGCATATAATGTATAAGCCGTTCTACAATTTAAGTAGGGAATCGACACCATTATACGATTTGCTGAATTGGAGCTGGGAATTGATGAAATGGATTAGATAAAAGCGTTAAATACAAAAGGGGTTTTCGGTACCAATAAACTACTGTAATAGACTGGATTTAATTGAGAAGTCAATGCCTTTAAGGATGGATTGCATTAAAGTAGAATCCATAGCAACATATGATAGACTAGATTTTATTGAGAAATAAATGCCAATTTGGGATGGACTAGACTTATATGAGAAATCTATAGCAAATCAGGATGGGCTGGAGTTTGACCTTGCGCAATTTATTCAATATGAGACAACATCATTCGGATATAATTGTCGGTTTGGTTCAGCTTTATAAATTTGTATTAGTCTTATTAGTAACATGGATCTAACGGTTACGGAAGCAAAATTGCACGGCTTCATTATATCGATGGGTAGGTAAAATAAGGAGTGCCATATGTTATGTAAAATCATTATTTAATTAAAAAAAGATGAACAATTAAGCTCCTTCTCTATTTCACTTTGCCAACCTTTCTAAAGTTATGGTTTGGATGGATGCTGCATGACTAAGAATGAAAACAAGCAAATACAATCCCCGATTGGTTATTGTTAATTCGAATCGTAGGCAAATGCCCTGATTACAACGGTTAATTCAATACCCATCAGCACGACCGAGATTGCTGTTGAATCAACAAGCCGGTTTTGTTAATTCCTCAGCCCCTGGGCACTTGCTTGATTGCAATTGACCTGTCTATGTAACCGGCACAAGGGTTACATTGGGAGTAGCAATATATTTCCTTATTGCTAACACCGGTGGCTTGATACATGGTATCTTGAATGTGTAAGATATGTTATTCAATGATTAATATACTCTCGACAAGGCACCCGTCATCACCAGTTTATTTATCACCAGTAGATTGTCACCAGGTGTATATAGCTGGGCACTGGATAAGCAAAATAAATAAATATTTGTTCTTTGAAGCATAAAACGAAGCAACTGGTATCCCTGAAAGAAAATGTCTCCTTTTATGGAACTTAAAATCTACATGCAAGTGAAGTATGAACTTGCTTCCTACTGCTATGTAATCAGTCTGAATCAACATCGAGTCGAATGATGCCAAAGGAAATATGTGATTAGCCAAAATAGCCATTGACCATAGGGACGTCATTTTGCGGCTGGCGTAATTCGCATCAATGAAAATTGGAATCAAGATACAATTTGATGAGATTTTATTTCGCAATAGTGTTTTATATCGATATGATGTATGTGCTGTAAAACAAAGATTAGATAAATTTATCAGATTTTTTCTGAGTGATAAACCTATTGATAATGTTGGGCATTTATGTTAACAATTACGTGTGCACTATCCGTTGTCTGTGACTGGAGAACTCCTAAAGTGCAAAATCTATCAATGTCCATATAACTGACTTGATTTATTCATCAATGGCAGAAAGAATATTCCCAAGCTACAGGGACGACTAATAAGTCTCTCTGTGGTGACTGTGTTGAGGGCAAGGCATCGTTATGCTACTTTGGTCTCGAACAAGACCGATTGATTATTTACAACACAATCAGCGTATTATGTTAAGTAACGAATCTCATAAGCATATTTAAGGTAGATTTGTTGTTCTTTCCAGGTTGTTACGCCGTAAGACTATCGAGATGTGTGCAGCTTCAACTTCTTCTCCGACTTGCGTGTCATTTGCGGTGTAAACAGTATCGATTGGCTGCATGTTATAATATCACGCCCCCTCCCATACATATATATAACAAAACAGAAACAATTTAGATGTGATATTTGCGTTGAATAGTCTATGGTAGTCACGATTATGCATTATGCGGCGGTCCAGCTTGTTGAGCGGGCTATGAGAGCTTCACACAACATCCTATAGCTGCAGCGTTCAAATTGCCTGATGTGCTTGTAAAAGCGGGCTAGGACCAACGTTGCACAGACCAACGCAACAATTACGACTATTAACAATGACATTGCATGTGATTCTGAGATCCATAGCAAATCAAGCAAAGGAAAGTGATGGTGTCTGTCATGTTCTTCAAGGTTAAAACGTTTCCTGCTGTCAATATTAACCCAGGATATTCAAGATCAAGCTCGCTTGACCTTCTAAACATGGTGTGCAACTAAGTGGACAAAGCTTCGAGAAGAATTATGAATATTCGATACACTTGATATAAAAAAAGTCAATAGGTGTTTTAAGTGACCTCCTGGTTAGATGATTTACATTACGCGTTTCTTATTAGACATGATATAAGAAGCAGCATTTAACCATCTTCGGAGATATACGCGTAACCTCCATACGCGGAAAGATAAATGTCATCTGCTCGACAGTGTGGGATGCATGCGACGATGTCGCTGGTCACGAACGATATTATACTGGAGTGACAAAAGTTCCTAGGCTGACAACTGACGAGCATAATCGGCTTATCGATGAGGATTTAATAGGCTCAACGATAAAGATCTATGAAATAAGAGAAATGACGAGTATTCTAAAATTACCGAATTATAAAAATATATATACATATATATATATATATAACTATATATATGCATATATATATATTTATAAATATACATAAATATATATATATACATAAATATATATATATATATGCATACATATATGTATATATACTGTTATATATATACATATATATATACATATATATATATATATATATATATATCTGTATACATATATATTTATATTTGTATATGTGTAAAAATAAATATATATGTGTATATTTATATATCTATATGTAAATCATTTTTATATAGATAAACATATATATAATTATATGTATGCACATAAATAAATATAAATACAAAATATATATATATATATATATATATATAAATATAAATACATTATATATATTATATATATATATATATATATATATCATATCTCTATATATATATATATATATATATATATATATATATATATATATATATGCATTTAATATTTAATGCACAATATCCACATGTTCCTGATTAACCTACGTGACAGTGATAACAAAGTCAGAAAACAATATTTAATGTAGTCGTTATGAACAAACAAATACAATAAAATAGTAATTTGAGGCCTGATCAAAAGCACCAACACATCATTGCTATGCTCCACCTGCTATTAAAAGTCTTTAATTGTAGGTGCTCCACACACCATATGTAACAGGTAAACAGGTGTTCGTTAGAGTCTACACGTCTGAAGCCACATTCGATATATCATATTCATTGAAACAACGCACATTGCGTGAAAAGAGTGTCAATTCCTTCCTGTGTTAAAAGCTTATGAAATGCCATCGGTGGTATTGATCTCTGCTGAAGCAAATTATCTTGGCGCACATGATGTCAACCTGAACTTCAAGCACATCACGTACAACCCGTGTTTCTGCATACATAGTTCTCTGCATACAAATGTGGCTTAAAACGAGGCAGGGACCTGATAAAGATTCCCTTAAGTAACAACAAAGAGGATTTAAAACGACAATAGCACAATTGAATATACATGAGAGACCGATTATGTGACATTAGCAAGCAGCGGCTATGCCTTGCATGCATAGGACCTACTATTTTCCCTTATCGAATCCATTGTTTTAAATTATCTTCATTGCGTTTCGAGGACATATTTGATTGATGCCTGAGGTCGGTCATGAAATTCAAGTATCGGTGGCCAGTTTCCCAGCAAATAAAGATATAAAGATGATGTTCACACGGACTTCTGATTCATATATGCACAAATTACAGAGCGTACGTGAAATTTCTCAGCAAATGATTTCATGATTGCGCTCAAAGTAATAAGTGTGTCGTGCAATTTTGAAAATGAAAACCAATTTTGTGTTTGCGTGGCAATTCCACTCAACTTAATAAACTTATCTGTTGACCCGCAATGCTTACATGACGAGCATTTGCTAGAGCAAACCTATGAATATAGACTTCATACATTATTTGTGTTCATGGGATGAACGCAGCAATAAGAAATATTAGCGTGCTTTGATCATGCATGAAATGTTATTATACAGCAATAACTATAATCACAACTGACAGGTGCATTTCTGAGGTGAAACACTAGTCATAATTTATTTGATTGTACAATGCTATTGCGTTTCACACGAAATGATAGTCCCCGACTTATTATTGCTTCTGACGGTCAAGTAGCTACTATCTTGGGAAATATATTATCGACAATCCTTGCTGAATTCAACAATAATGTCAATGTTATATGTTAATTATATCTTATTCAGTATAATGGCCACTTATCGCATTATGCGTTCGGAGGAGAATCGAAACACCCATTTGTCTGTATGAGCTATGCCATGAACTAATAGCGTAATATGCATGCACCTACACTTCAAGCAACTCACGCCATCCACGCTGCTGCTGCCCATATCGTCCTGCTGTGCATGCAAATGTAACTTAAGCAGATACAGGGGTTAATGTTACCACAATCACACCAACCTAACGTAACAATAAAGAGGCGTTAGCGCGACAAGCGCATAATTGAGTATGCATAAGATACCCATTGCTTAACTTTACTAAGTACCTCTAGTGTGCTTGTTCTGGGGTTACTACTCCCCTAAACACAAATGATGGGCTTCAAGTATCTGTCGTCAGAATTCCTGCAGACAAAAATAATGCTCTTATTCATATCTTCAGGGATCGCAGAGCGTAGTGCACTTCTCGTTTTATCCCGAGTATTTCACGACCACGTATAATTCTGGGACTATATAGTTATGTGAGCATAACTAAATTATTGTACCTTAATTCACAAGACGCTACCTAGGTGCAGTAGTGAAGTGGATATAAATTGCGGAAAATGATTAACTGCAATATATGCATTCTATGAGCACTGGACGTTGCATGGTCAATTTACAGCACACCTCATTCAGAGCCAGCATCCCAATTGACGGTGCCTGTCAACTTCCACTGATAAATTAACATATATTAGTTACAAGTGCTGATGATATTTTGGTGGACAAATAAACACCGCAGGCAGGTAAATAGAAGAGGCTGCTTTCGTGAACATATTGATTGTGCGCGGGGCCAAACTGGTGTTGACGCTGTTTGTCATTAACCGGGAGCGGTACCGCATTATATGCATCATAACCATGTTCTCCAACAATTTTACAAGGTTAACTCCAATAAGTGTTTCCTGCGC
>JAXDRA010000134.1:0-18334 GCA_034190875.2 Urechis unicinctus | reverse complement strand
ATTATCTTCATCCCGCATTTAAAAGCATTTGATTTCTCATCGTTTTATGCTAACAAGATTAAATGATAATTACACAATTAGTTGTGAAGAAGTAGTTAGTTAGTGTCTCGGATGTGACGTCATTATATCACCTTTGCGGATTGATTCCTGCTGCTGATCAGTATTCATTACGGCACATCAACTTGTCGACATATAAAGCATGTAATCTTTTAATTCAGGTCAGACTTAGTGCAATGGCTACAGAACGACTGGTGCACTTTATACAGGAATATGGCACTCTAGGCGGTTGGCGGCCAAGCATATATTGTAAACGCACCATGACCCAAGTATAAGATCATCCTGGTTGGAATGACAATACCTGCTATAAGTGGAATCTATAGCTGTACCGACCCATAGTGTACAACAGGATAATGGTGTGTGTGGGGGGGGGGTGATGGTTGGAGTAGGATACAAAAGCAGATAATATTGTGTTTCCACTTAGGACAACGCTATTGTCGTGTGGCTTTCCAACATTGCAATACATCACCCATATCAGTGCATTAATGTAGGGTAGCAAGAAGTGTACGTTGCTAGAGGCGTTCTACAAACATCTTCATCTAGAATCTCTAAACAGATAGTGCCATTGGCCACACAATTTGTAATAGCAATCCAAATGCTCACCGATTAAGCTATTTTGGAGTTCTATTCGCATCGATATGGTTTATGCCAAGGCATAGTCAATTGTTAAGTTTAATCTCGGTCGGCCCATAATTGTATGCAATGATAACACACGACGTGTTAATTTGGGGCAACTGCATCGTGCAATAGATGTCTTGTGGGATCTGTAATGTTGAATGGATTCTCAGGATTCGGCGCTACGCGAATTAATGTTTCGACTAATACCGGTTTGTTACCACCTTTTTAGGTCTGCTTGCCGGATGTGTATGACATACACAAAACGGATCTTGTAGTGTAGATACGATATCGAAAAAGTTTGGCAAATGATAAATCTTGTTTCGCGGCCGTTAGCCATGTAATAATATGTTTTTTAAAATAATCATTAAGAGGTCATCATTTATCGGCTAAAACTTTCGTAATATATGTTGCTAACATAATAAATTGCTGCGAGTCACAAATGTGCTTTGTGCTTAGTTCATTGTAATTCTGCAAGGATGAGCGGCTACTGACATTTAACGAACAAAAGTTGCCCGCTGTTAGCAATGCCCCCCGAATGGTCGAGTTTGCACCCCTGTTTATAGATATGTAGATCTTGCCTCTACAACAAGGATTTTAATTAATGAATACAATGCTTGTTTTCTTAAGTGATGAAGTGAGACACCTACGTGCGCAAGGAAGTTGCTGAGCAGTGTCATTACAAATGAAAGTCATCCATTAAAGAAGGCAGCACCGGTGGTGGAGTGAAAACCCATTACTGTCAGCTTTGGGTGTACCACGTATCAACATAAAAGATGTAGAATAGCTGTTGACAATTTGGATTGGATAAAGTATTTGAAAGCCTTCATCATTTATAAAGAGAAGTCACAAAGAGCCAGGGCATTCACCTCACTTAAATATCATCATTAACTTTTGAGTCAAGTTGGCTTGATTGTCGCGAGGGCACAGGCAGGGATGCACTGTATTTGAACCATGACAAAACCCCTATGAATATAAACATATATACATATATATATATATATATATATATATATATATATATATATATATACATATATATATATATATATATATACATATATATATATATATATATAGTGCAACTGGCATTGTTAATCAGTGTCAAGCAACATTATACAGAAGACAGTGTTAAACAGCTAAATACAGTCAAAATTTCGTTTTACACAAATGATAATGAGAGTATTAAACACTTATAGAGCGGAGAGGGGATGACGGTGTTAAAAAGGTGCACTCTAATGGGAATGACATTGTGGGTGTTAAACACAGTTCTGTTAGACAACAATTGCATTAGAGCGTTGCAACGTTCATTTGTTGTTCGCCACAGTGCAGCAAATGTTTACAAATTTCGTAGCCTTAATTTAGTTCACCCGCCATAACATTAGTATCGGTCAATCAATCTGTGTAAGTCGACTAAACCCAAACCATTCGCTTGCCACCGACTACTGCGATAATAATCTAAGCCTGGAATCGGCTGTTTTCAATGCAGACAATCGCTTGCTGTGGGAATAATAAAAATATGGTCAGCTATGCTATGCCACTGTGTATAGCTGCAAATGTCAACTTGAATGCAAAAGTTATGATAGTCTGCATTTATTTAGGGGTTGTTCTTGGCAATTGTGACTTTTGCGCAATGCAATTCATTATGATAAATCATAACGTCCGTCGCCTATTGTACGCCTGTTTGCCACGACATGCACAGGATGACTACCGTAAAATAAGTCGAAACTACTGTCTACGAGCCATCAGTAAAGCTGGTCAATTATGACGATGCAAAATGCAAATCTATTCAAATAGACCGCAGTGTTCTAAAGCATAAAAACACGTCTGAATAGGTTACCATAGAAAATTATTGTCATCTCATCAATACAGCTATAGAGACAATGATGCCCCCTATCCATACATTATTATCAAATGTTCATTAGCTGGTGGCAAAAACATGCAAAATTATTTAAGTCAGTGTAGTTTTGAAATGTTATGTATTTTTTTCAATATAGTAGTACCACAATAAATAAAATAACGATGTAGCTTACTCGAAACAAACCGTTCCATCTTATGCGCAGCAGATCGATTATTAGTTGGAGGGGGAAAAGGTATGAGATACTGCATTTGTCAGCACCACTGTTTGATGCAATACAATGCGGCAAGCACATTCGTTCTTAACGATATGAGTCTTTTACACGGAATCAATGTCATGTAGAAACGTCTGATTGGTTTTCTGATTTGCTAAGTGGGTCTAAACTAATTTTTCCAAAGCTGTCTTGTGTCATTATACGTAAAAACATAAATTAATGGCTACAGAAATAAATTGCTGACATTTAGCCATACTTTATCTCAATGTTGCAGTTAGTTCTGTAACATATTATTGACAATCAATATGAGGTTGCAGCATTGCAACTAAATCCATTATGTCGCAACATATACCACTATATAAAGTTACACAATGTTCGCTCAGGTGTTTACAAGGTATGTCAAACCATTGAAGTTGGGGTGCTAGTTGTAACAATGCCTGTAAGTAGCGGATATCGTCCTACATCACAGCAATAAATTCTTACGACTCCAATTACTTAACACGGGCGACTTTTAGTTGTGTTTATGTCGCTTTATGAACAGAATACACTCGACGGTAATAATAGAAGCATACCATTGTCAGGTATGCCAATAGTCGGCATACTTGTCATTGGCTCTTGGTCCTCATATACTTCGTTTACTTACAAAGCTAGTACTGCCAAGCTCACATAAGAGCCGACGGAATACGGCGTAGGTTGTGATATTCCATTGTCATCATGCCCTTTTGCCATCACTATTCCTTGATATGGCGATTGTGTCGCCCTTACTAAAGCCCGTAAGGCGATCCCGTCATTTTGAAGGTCAATCATCAATCCTGTTAAAATCCTATTTGAGCTAATGTTTTGGGTATTCAAAGCAGGACTTGAAGCTGCAGGATGGACATAAATTCTTTAGTATAAGATGTTCATGAGTGCGCATATGCGCGAAGATTATCACTAAGGTAAAACAACTAGACTTCGTATATAAGTAACCATGGACACATTTCGATCCACGAGTTCTAACAAACGCACGTCATTATATGATGACACAGCTAAGCGTCATGTCAAGAATGCAATTGATAGGGTAAGTATTTTGCAAAGTGCAACATATAAACAGCTTACTTATGAGTTCAAGTGGAGCAGCCAGAGATTGCGTTTAACAACTGGTTATGTTTATGCAGTGTACAAACCTCAACCAGAATCGATAAGAGACTCGTTTGGAATTTCCTTGCGATGTTCCTATTCGGGTCATACACCATTGTAAAGCACTCAATTGAATGCTAAAACTATTCACTGATATCAGAATTCAGGTCACGATATTATGCCTAACAGTTGTACAGCATCTTAATGATGTAGATGCAATACCCAAAAACTGCAGTTCAACAACTGACTCGGCTATAATACAATTAAAAAGGCCATATCTGTTGCATCCGACGTCACAAGACACGCAGTGTTTATTATGAGCTTTCTGTCCCACTGAGGATTCCTTGTTATTCCTTCAACGGCTGAAACATAATGTTGTAGAGGTATGACTGCTCTAGTAGATATTTGCTTAGTTTTATGAAAAGCAACGAAATCCGACGCAAAGCAAATATGCAAGGGTGCAATAGCTACCGGTGGATGTAATTGATCTTATGGCGAGGATAGGTTAAATGGTGTGATTCAAGCGAAATATATCTTAACCTCGGTTAGTTGATACCAGTATTTGTACTAAAATCTAGGTGCAAAGCCTACACAATATGTACATAATGTGAGGGGCAGCTGCCCTGTCACATGTAAGGCTAATTTCCAACTTACAACTTCAGTTGAAGGCAATTCTGGTTCGTTGAGAGTTGTACATATCTTCAACCCATTTGCACGGTTTCTCTGTGGCACATTTGTTCAGGAATGCACTTAAGTGACCTCTACATTAGATGTCGTGCATAATAGTCGAGACAAACAGTGAGTTTCATGTGGTTTCGTTACTCCAGTTATTATGATATTATTTCACCGATATGATTATATTTATTATGATATTATTTAATCTTTTGTTAAACCGGGCATTACTATTGCGAAGTAAAGTTGGTTTATGTGCACCAGGCAACTCAACTGTTTTCAGTGACATGAAGTTATTTAGTCATTTGCACTGATCCTTGCTCTCTACGCAGTGAAAGTATTTTACGCTAGAAATTCTGCATGACCTTCATGTTATGGTTTAATTCCTAGAGTAATATATAATCAAACAAATTAGCAATAAGATCATATCGAAGAGGTTGCAGCTACACTTAGAGGGCTCACTCTGACTAGCGATCTGTTGACTATTTCAAAGAGTAAACAGCACGCTGGCCTACAGGTGGCGTCTCAATTCTATCTAGTAAAAGTACATGGAAGTGTTTATCTAATGTTTCCTTCGTGCTATATTGCGGCACATAATTGATTCTTCGGTCTCCATGAGCCATCCGTGTCCAACAATAATTAGTACACCGAGCGTGGGCGTGTGAAAACCAGTTTTTGGTACAGCTGTTAAAGTTATATTGATATGAACTGATTAATCGTTTGTCACTGTCCCATCTAGCCGCATGCCGCTGTTGCAAAATGACACCATGGGCACAAAGTCGGTGATCAATCTTTTCAGTTTTCAACAAAATCGTACCCTACTGTCACTTACCTATCAACTAAGCAATGCAATTTTGCACATCTGTATTAAATATGCAGCTCTGTTACAAAACACCTAAATGTCGCTCAACAAAACCTGACACTCATGATGCTTGCTTAAATGAACCTAGCTCTCTTAACAAGTAAGCCTTACAATGACACTTGCCGACACAATGCATATCCATATTTAAAGGTGCATAATCATTATACACATAGAGAAGTAGTTTGTGCCAGTACATAACATGTAAACTAGTCATTCTGTGGTCCTCGATGCCCATATTTAATTCAATTATTTATCTTGTCATGGTGACCTTATTGCCCGACATCGTTTTATTGATTGACTGGCTATGTAACTCTGTATAATATTACCAAAACGTTCAATCAAGGCTCGTTAACGTGTTTTGGAACTTTATCATGTTTCAGTCTATCAAACCAACAAATACAAATACATTGATATCAGAAGAATCCAGCCCCAATATTATCATTGAATGATCGTATGCCACCACTTTATGTGTGCTCATTAATTAAATGGCAAATGAATATGTGATATCTTATGGGATTTTAAATTCAATAACCGCCAGAACAACAATATTTTCAGTTCACATTCTAGCCATTACGTTCATTCACATATTTTTTTGTAAACGACCCAATCACACACGACTTCGCCCACACCGTCATTCGACTGGTAAAAACATCAGCCGAAGCTGTCAAGGTCATTCTGTAGGCCCTAATTTGAATTCGCTAACTTTAGAACGCGTCAAAAAAGTCAGAGAAATTATCAACGAAATGCCATTAGTTCAAATGCTGCCACCAGATAATATCATTAACACGTTAAGATATGGATCCTCAAATGCATGATTAATAAAAAGCCATTGGTTAAATAAATTAAAGACATTGCAAGCTGCAGCACGACCATGATGCAACGAGAGACGCTCTAATCTACAACTAATCAGGCTCTAATTAATCGAGAGAAAAGGACCGGAATTATGGCCGGCTTGTGAGTACGGTTGACAAGGTCCGTTATTTTATTCAGCATCTGAGTACTGAATTCCTACAGTTGCATGATATCAACCTTACTTATTGTATGATAGACATGGGTAAAATTAATATAGGAATATCAATGTACCCAGTATCACAAAGCATTTATTGCATATCACGTTAATCGTGTTTTGTGCTCATGATAGCTTAATAGCAGATGTAACCGGCACTGTCGCCAGCCCGAGTATCAAAAGTTGGAAATTTACATCTATATCTTTACATGCCCGATCATTTGTTCCGTCATGGAAATAGATAGGCAATGCTCAGGTTCCGAGACAAGCGCACTTATTGGAATGCAAATGCTTACAAAAGACTTTGAGTACAGCTTTGCACTAGCGACCGTGTGGCCAATTATTTTTCATTAGCTACGGGCGTTAACATTAAAGCAGTAGTAATTGAAAAACCACATGGCAAATTTGCACACTGTGACATGTGCACACTAGCGTAGGCAGAGATTAATCTAGCTTCGGAAAGAACTGTGTGTGCAACTTTAGATAATGGTTCGCATTAAGTCGCGATAGCGAAATTGCTGTCTTGTCTGATGGAACACAAAATAATTCACGATAAATGGGTCAATTAAAACGTGAGTTATTGATAGTTAATGCAGAGGCCGACCTCTTATGGTTATGGTCGTTCCCTAAAGAAAAAAAAAGGTCTATCACTTATTTACATTATGTACGATGATAAATTATTTTAACTTCGCGTGATATGCACTTGCCGAACGAGGGCTTGCAATGTGATTGGTAGGTAAGAAATTAATCGATAAATGTTGTTACTGCGCAAAAACGGTGCGATTGGTATGTAGGAAATGAACTGATACACATTGTGACAGCATTAAAGAGGGTGTAATTGATATGTAGGAAATGAACCGATACATATTGTAACTGCACAACGAGGGTGTGATTGGTATGTAGGAAATGAACCGATTCATATTGTGACTGCACAAAGAGGGTGTGATTGGTATGTAGAAAATGAACTGATTCATGTTGCGTTTGAAAATCTCTTAAATAGAAAGGTGTACTTAAACATATATTGTACACAACTCTCTGTGCATGAGATGACCCAAACTGTAACGTTTCGGACATATGTTGGGCTATGGTTGTGCGTGGCGTGACTGCTTGTAGTGCTAAAGTTCTAATAAATAGCCATATGTAATCTTCGTGATCATGGTCAATATAACTCGCCACATTATATGAAGCTCAAATATGTGCTCAGGAGACTCTGCCGTATGCCAAATAATCCGTATATGTGAGTGGTCACAGTCTTAATAGTGCTTGATAGAAATGATCAGACAATTCGCCATAAATTTACGCAACCCTCAGCGTCATTTTCTATTTCTACCTGTGTTGATACCTATCCGTTGGAATGATTCTTCATTTCCCTCTCCCATTACATTAGTAATGTGGTTATTCAAAGAATTTTTAAAGTATAATCAGCCAATAGCATTAGCCAGGGTTAATTTTTGGATTATCCTGGTTTAGCTAAGCAAATAGCTGCGCGTGACGTAGCTGTGGAAACTGGATTTATGCACAAATGGCTCCAGTTAATCATATAGAGCTTGGTGCTGACAAGGTGTGATTCATTTCATATCCTGTAAAACCTGTCATGTGGTCAACTACCTGCGCCCACACGAAAATTTCGGTTGCTTGTGAGCCTAGTACATGCAAAGGTAAGTGTTTGTGCTCTGACCTCTATTCTTGACCAAGACCTTCCTGGTGGGAATAAGTTCAATGCACTGAATTATAGTCATATCCGTTTGTAATATTTGATTTCACGGGTCGAATCAGGCAAGCAAACAAAATTATACTGATCGTTATATTGCCGTTCATTAGCGTACCTCGACTGCAACACTACTGTTCGCACTATATGTGAGTTAATTTTCATCAATATAGCCCGGGAATCGGTTGTTTAGGTGACGCAAATTGCTTATTGGATCGAGAAATATGTGCTCTTCTGTGTTGTGTTTGTTTGTATCAACATTACTCTCACTTAAGGCACCTACCATTACATCCATCAATTCAAAGCACTGCAAAACCATCCTAATCTATAATGATCATTCCATCTGCTAAGTAATCAAATTATGCAGCTAGTACCTTGCCCTGATGAAACGTCTGTGTCACCATGCCTGACGTACACGCGGAATGAGGGCACTGACACAACACACAAATGAACGCTAATGGTTCGTGGATCACTGACCTGCTTCCATTGGACGTAGCTGGCTCACTCAAGGGGACATCAGATCGATATGGGCATGAAAAGACTTGTTAGCTTAAGGCGTTATGCTCGATGATGAGGGCGCATGGTCATTGAAAACTGCAACTCTATAGGAGCAATTGTCCGATTCGTTTTAATAAGGTTGGTAACAATGTTCAATGTATTTAAATGAGCAATGGATTAACATTGCCAGCTATATATATTGCCAAAACAACACATGCATATGCCGCGAAACAAGACATGTCGAACGCTCTGTCAGCGGACACACAAAAAGAGAAAGTAAGCTACCAGAAGTATTACGTAAGCGTATTCCAAGCAAATACTAAATATTTTGTAAAGCTTGCATTTGCTTAAATCAAACACCAGCCAAATTCAAGGAAATGCCGTGGTAAGTATAGTGAAAAACTGATGATGAGGGACCAGTGCTGGTTTTGTGTATGATATTGCCAGGCGTGAAGGCCGATGCGTCATTCCTTTAATTGATTATGCAGCCCAATTCATCACTGCTGATAATCAAGAGCTTACTGTCTAAATGATCCTGTCGGATATATCACGCTTCAATTACTGCCATTGATCTAAATAACTAGCCTAGTTTTATGTGGCTGTCACTTGCCGTATAATGCAGGTTACAAAATTCAGAACGCGGTTATATGAATATGTTTTGTCTGATATCAAACGAATTTCGGCGAACGTATACTTTAATATGAATATTCAGGGTTACAGTACGTCATCCCGTGAAGGTGTTGATTGTCGCTCGAATTGACACGCTCGGCTATATCCTATGATAGAGTCAGAGTCTATTAGCTAGTTACAGCTTTCATTTGATCCTGTGTATATTTAACAACTGTAGGACAATATATATGTCATAAGGCAGTCATATTTTAAAGTTATCATCGTCATGATCTTTACCATAATATATGGCAGCCTTGCTTAACTTATTGCGTCAGAAGCTGGGTGCTTTACTGTTTTGCGGGACCTATTTAGAAAACTTGTACGAACAATCGGCATTCTTTGGGAAAGTAACATGATCACCTTTCGCACAATCAATAATAGTAACTAAGAATTTTCTCAATAATTTTGATATAGTTTTAATTTGGACCATGTATTTTTGTTCTCTTTAGGGTTTGTGATGGTACTAAAGAAAATGTTGTTATATTCATTCCCGTCACAGTTCAGTTTGACATATTTATAATATGAAGACAATATTGTGTTTATATCTTGAAATAGTTATCGATGCGCAAAAAAAAATCATCGCATTAAATATTATTATGTCCCGGTAAGTGTGAACTCATCTGCAGAAGCAGCTTAAAATTTCGTATGATACCCTGCCATATTACATTTATTATTGTTGATGGCTAGTTTGTTTAAGATCTGTAAAGTCTGGTAGCAGGTGGCTGACAACAGAACAGATCAAAATTAAATGCGCCAATGCATAGTTGTGTACAGGTCAGAATGCTTTCTGGTCAGCGCTATTGGCAACCACCCCGAGGCATATAAATATCTAAATCTGTATCGGTGCCTCTTTGCCCCTGTGTGACATACAAGTTATGTCTCTAACACGAAAGGGCGACAACAAGGCATGATCACACGCCATGCCAACACAACTGAAATTTGGTCTGAAAATTGAAATAAAAATTTATGTATTAGTGTATGCATTTGATTCGGTGACGACTTTGTTGCTTTTAACAAGCAAATAATAGTGTTTTCTAATTATCCCCGCCCCCGACCGCCGACAGCCAAATACTGTAGCATTGCCTTTGCAACGGATAGTGGTGACGGACCTAGGCCTCGTTTCTACATGAAACGACTTTACCCGTCCGGTACAGCGAAATATTCTTAATTGGCAGTGTATCAATTTCACATTTTGACAATTTCCCTCCAGATATTCTAGTCGTATGAGCTACCAAATGTATCACCCTACGTTTACGTCGAACATTTTGGGTTATTTGCCTTCTATTTGTAGATTCATAGATGTATGGTTCTTCTATCTCGTCTTAATGCCCACCTCCTTTGCTGACATCGATCCGTATTATCATATTTAATCAATATGGTTGTCACTGGACAAAATGGTGTACCCCACAAAAAAACAAAATCCAGTTTCTAGTTGTATGATAGGCAAATGAGGGGTAGAGATAGAAATACTAAGATGTCGATGTGTACGTATATCAAGCTGTGTCCATATATATTATGCTTTAACATGAAATCCAGAATTGCTAGTCATGTGTTTCATATGCTTTTCATGTGTCCATGAACCTACCAAAGCAACATACTAAATATGCAAAATTAACAGCTCCTAAGTTTAGAAATAAAGTAAATTGCAGATATGAGACTGATTTGTAATATTTGTTCATCCCTGCTCAAAAACCTCCACCCGATACGTGATGGTACAAATAACTGTGAGCAGGGATTTGAAGTTGTGGAGCCATTTGTGACGATTCTTAAACTCTTCATCGCTATAGTGTTCTACTCAATAAATCCCTGCTTAACCGTATTCAAAAACAAGCTAACAGAAAATGAGTGTGTGTCACGTTTAGCTGAAACATACGAAGACCAGCAATACGATAATATCAATGTTTTTATAGCGCGATAAGAAGGCTTAGTCGGACTGACTATGCGGTTACCGGTACATAAAAGTGGTTACATAGAGCGTCAGCGCTAGTGATTCATTTTAGAGCAGCTAGTAAATATTTGAATGTATTAAGTGGTCAATCTTATGCTGTTTTCCAATGCTACTGCAAGCGTCCGTTTGAAAAAGTCATGGATAGGTAACTGGAACTTCACTAGCACGTATAAGATAATTGATTATTAAAACCACCACTTTGTCTCCTTCAATGAAACGCCAAATCAAGCTTGCACAAAACACTCCGCGTTTGGAAAAAACCTAGAGTATAAATTGTGCAAGTTAATATAGATTATTAATAATACACACCACATAGCATGCTAAACAAGCCGTACTACTGATCGGAATTTATTAATGCAGTTTCAAAGTTAAACAATGGGCAAAGTGTAAACTCATGATACCATAAAAAAAGTTTACTTACAATTATGGGATGTATAATCTAGCCACTCAATAGTATATGTAAAGCCTTTTCGATTCGTTTGTGTTACAAATAGAAACTTGCTGTATATCTATTTGTAAAAACAAAAAATGATTTCTGTTTCCACATAAAAATTGAGTATCATTCAAATAATTGGATATGTTTGTGTATATTTATCAGCGCAAAACAAATTTACATGGGAACAGTGGGGTAGAGATCGCATAAAATAAAAGGATGAGTGATCTGAAAGATTGAGAAAAATGTCAGACTAAAGTTCGTAGGGATTGACCCTCGCTAATTTGACCACCCCTTGTCGAATGACAATGTTGATAAATATTGGTTACATAACTTACTCATTGGTGACATAATCCGTACATAATTACAAATAAGATTGTTGGTACTCACAGAGAGGGTGCATGGTCAGATTACGATAATTACACCTTACCGCTGCTGTTACTTGTAGCTTTTAATATATACTTTGCAGCAATGTAGCATACCCTTCTACTTAATTGCTAGCTCTTTTTTACTTACGCATGTTAACTAAAACATAAGCAAAAGTACCTTGTTTGGCGTAAAGAAACAAAAATTGCTTAATTTCTTCTGATCGATGTGACTAGAATTCAGGCTGATGGAGGGTTGTTCTTGCTTCAGGGCATTCAGACAACAATGCAGGACGATCGGTTGTGGTCGGTTATGTATGGTAATGGGGCATAAAGCTTATCCTGTGGTCAGAGTCTCCCGGGAGAAGAGTGATAAGACAACCAGAATAACCGAGTTATTTTGATTCTGAAAGCGTATCATTTTGACTGCTGGGTAAACTGGTTCCCTTGGCGTGGTGGTTTACTGCGTCGCCATTTGACCCACAGGTTGTGAGTTCGATACCAAGGTGTGGAAACCTGTCAGGTTCCTTTTGACTCGGATGATCACATTAAATGGCTGTCCCGTTTTTGAAAGGGGATTCATCCGGCCCGGTAGCTAAATAGTACCAAGATGGACCTTCGTCTCAGCGGCGTGGGTTTCACAGCCCGGTCTCGGCAACGGGTTTGTGCCTAATGGGCTCTGGCACTTAAGGGAAGCTGCCCAAGCATCACAATCAACCTCATTCATTAACGTCGCAATATTCACCTCATTTTTGAAAGTGGCGTAAAACCCCAATATTACCATTACCATTAGATTGTTAGGCACCATCTACGTATGTCTATATAACTGCGAAACATGTAATTATAGGAACAATAATGCAAAGCGTGCACTTAATGATAATGTCTACCACAAGTGACAAAAGCGGCTGTGAAGAGGATGGATATCAATGAATCCTTGTTTTTATGAATCACCCTTGTTGATGTAATCCTTCGCCGTCAAACGGCCATTTTCTTGGATATCTGGTGATTAGTTGTCCCATCAAATTGGCATTCACCTATTTAAGAGTGAGTTTCAACAGCAGGTTTCTGATCGAGCAGGTGAATGATGAAAAAAATGGACATTTGGATTTTGAAAAGAGCTTTGAAAAGAGTTTTATATGCATCACCTTCAGTTAGTGTCCCTTATGATAGAGTCAGAGTCTAATAGCTAGTTACAGCCTTCATTTGATCCTTCTCACATGCTCATACCATCTGTTGAGCAATCAACCTCTGCAGCTGACACCGCAAAGGACACGTCAGCACCACAATGCCTAGAGCTTCCTGTGTGGAGAAAAACCTTGCGTAGAGATCGCATGTGATCACACCGTCTTATCAGAGTGAGATATGCTGTCTATAACACCTGCATCATATCATCCCTACAGTATTTGAATTTTTATTCATATGTCGTTAATATATATGTTTTGCTTTCTACAAATGTGCGAAGAAGATGAAATCATAATACTAAGATACATACCTGATTATGAATATATACAATCAAATCAGTGATAGTTGCTGATTTGTATGATATGATTATTGTGTATTAAAGCGACGCATCCTTTAGGTCCTCCGTATAAGTTTCCAGCTTATTTGATTAGTTCATAAACATAATTCAAGTGCATCATTATGACACAGAGAGTGCGTATCATAGTTTCACTACATTCATTCTTTGGTTATCGATCAGAAATACAGGTGTGTGAGCAATCGTATGCCACGAGTTCCTTGTACTTGATTAGTCAAAACCAAATATCTAAGTCAAGGTCAAATATTAATCACTAATAATTGTCCTTGCTGCAATCCTTGTCAAATATACATATATTGCCAAATATTAAATGCCTTCAATCTTCTCAAGCACATTTGAAGGTTTGTAATTGGTCGCATCCACGGTGTAACCCTATATTATGATGGGAGAACCAGGTGACAAGAAATATGGTGGGATGATACTGATCACATAGGCAATCTGTCCATTGAGAGCTTTAATCATGGCAACAGCAACGTGGTGTTTGTTTGCAAAATGACTATGCTTTCCAAGTTTCAGTGCTTTCCGAACACGCTCAAAACAAAATGAATTAGACGGGAGTGAAAGAGCTGTTCCACATTGTAGCGATAGAATATGTCGGAGTCTGTACAAGGCAAAGGTAATGGTTGACGAATTGGCAGCGTTTTACCGCCCACTGTTTGAATTCCTTAGCCACCTTAGTGTTAGAAGTAAGTGGGATGACGTCCAGTCTCCTGGTGATGCTTTATGTATTGCATTACGACGTAAGCTAATGTTATTATCGTTCTGAACAGCATACCTTCTCTGCGATTCTATAAGAAACATACTATCCACTCAGCATAATAGTTAAACTCTTGGTCATTACTAAAATGTTTACTGAATCAATCCATCCACATTTGTTGCTGCGTATTCGTATGTTCGACCATTATCTACAGGGGCAGGCGAAAAATATTTCATGTAAGACACAAATTGTAAAACGTACTGACATGTTGCCCTGGCTTGTATTGGGTGAAAGCTTGATTTTACCTTAACAAATATTACATGATACTGCGTTCAATGAATTTATTGTAATATAATGACTCATCTCAGTTGTTCATAACGCTCACGCAGGAGTAATGAACTTGGTGCTGGACGCGTGAGGTTATATTCGTTCCCGTTGCAGTTAAGCTGCTACCGTTGCAGTTAAGCTGCTATACATGACCATCAATAGAGAGAATGTCAGAATTTCAATCTCGCAGTGCACAGTAGAAATTCAGTATGAAAACCTGCCATATCACATTTGTTATTGTTGATGACTAGTTTGTTTCAGATTTGTAGCGTTTGGTCGCAGGTGGCTGACCACACGATATATCATAATTGAATGAGCCATGGCAGTGTTGTTTACCAGTCACATAGCTCGCTGATGGCCGCTATCGATCATATTGTTGAATGGCTCTATAAGAGTGATTCTGTGTGTTTAAGTTTGAGGATCATGTTTTATACCACGGACGCTTGTATTTGTTTCGACCTGTCGAAGAACAATTGATAACCATTTACAAAATGCTTAATTAATATATGTTATTCGAACCGCCTTAAGGTATATAAATATCTTAAACTGCGTCTGAGTGACGTCCCCTGAGTAAAGCACTAGTTATATCCCTTGCACAACAAAAAAAGGGGAAAGTAGGCAAAAACAAATGTCAGCATTTCTGAAGTTTGGTACGTTGTCTGTGAATGCCAATGAGGATTCATGCATTAAATCACGCATTTGCTTTGTTATATTGCTTTGTTGCTTTACACAGGCAAATTAATGATCAGGGAGAAAAAATATTCTACTATGGCCTTAGCAACGAATTGTGATGACGGCCTCCATGAAGCAACCTTACCCGACCTTTACTACGCAGTTTTTTAATTGATTATGTGTCACTTCACGGCAAGACACTTTGGCAATTTGCCTCTGGATATTGTAGTCAAAAATGTTGGGTCATTTGTCTTCTAGTGATAGATTCATGTATGGTGATATCCCGTCATTCTTATAATCTTATTTACTGACATCGATCCTAGTCATAGTATTGGGAGAATGTGGTTGACTCCAGGCAAAGTACCACAAAGCATATATCAGCTGAGCCAACTACAATAATCTTAGAGGAAAACATGACACGCCATACACTAGTTTCTAACATATCTAATAGGCTTGGGTAATATTTGACACATGTTCGGCCACTAGTTAAGCATGGAAAGTACAAGTTTTCACAAACTTATGCCATTTCAATATATTTGAAATGAAGATCAATGCACTCAGTTTGTAAGCAATTTTTGTACCTGTTGTCAGATATATACAATATAACGCTTTGCAATGATCCACACAGACAGTCCACTAATACATGATAGCCTCGCAACAAAACATGATTACGAATCACGTTTTCTACACGTAACGACCTCATTTGTCCTCTAGTAATTGATTTATAGATTGATGGTTGTGTATTATCACCATGCACGCCTCATTTGTTGCCATCGCTCCCAATTACCATATTAGGACAAAGTGATTATCCCTTAGCAAAGCCATACAACGAATACAAAAACTGAACTAAATATATTAACTTTGAGGGATAATACAAGGCCCCATATGCATATTCAATCGGTTTGAGTACATTTTCCCAGTAGCATGATGGAGATCGACAAACATGGGTTAGACGTATATTTACTCTTTCAGTATCGTCAAAAAGAACCATAATTCTAATTTAAAAATACACTCTTTCGACAGCTTAGTGTACGCGTGCTGTACGGGTCATTTACATTGTCCTTTGTAACACATACGAGCAAATAGAATAACCCTTCCATTCAGTCACAGGTCCTAAATAAATAAGTGAATGTGCGTTTCACACATAGTTACCAATTGAGATTTATGCAATTTGTCTAGAATACAGCGCTAGCATATTATATAGCTGAGTACACACTGAAGCTATATTTGGAACCCTTAATATGGCATACGGACCTGTGTACATACTATAGTAGAAGACCCTGAATTCGTTGACCACCATAACAGCCGTACATTCATGTCATTCAGTACCAATTGCAGCTGTATCGAGTTCATGAACATGTTGTTGCAGCCAGCCTCGCCACGCTCTGCTTCGTCCCCATCCCTTCTCCCGTCCTCACATCAGCCTCTGCTGCCAATGTCACTAAGTCGTTATTTAGTGGGATCAGCTGGCCATCATTACGTGTCAGGAATTCTATTAACGAAACGTCCTTGGTGTCAAAGCTGCCATCAGTTAATCCTGTCTACACAGTTTAAATATGGATTCTTGCGCTGTGTTCATTAGCCAAATTGAAATATATAACTTATGGAAATATGATATACCAGACGAAGACTTGTGAATGGATGAAGTAGGTTGATGTCTTAAACAAATATATAGATAATGTCCAGGTTGACGTGTTGATGACCATGACGAAGACTGCTCCAAATTATGGTGATTGAACCGCAAGACGCTTCAGCAGAGATCTCAAGTCCTTTGCCGAAGACAAAAACTGCCAATCTTATTTTCCAGAACATCCTACCAGCATTTATCCCAGACTGGTATACGACATCACAGAGAATGATGGATATAGTCCCTGCATAAGCATGAAATGTGGCGTTTAACGCACATAATTCAGGAGCTGTTTCTTTGGTGAAATATAACAGTACGTTATTAACACCACCTCTATAATTGTGATATACTAGCCGACAGTCGATGGAAGGCACAATGGCCAGAATTGTCCAATGCAAGTTGTTACGGATGACGCGGTCAATCATGGCGTCTTTCGGATTATTGTCTGAGGTGGGAGGCGCTAGTAAAGTGTCCAGAGATTGCAAATTGCATCAACAGACGTATCTAAGTTAATTTCAGCAAAACATAACCAAATCATGATGCTTTCGTCAGACCAAGAGTGTCGATTATCGCTTTTTTCGTAGAGTCTGTGGCATCTTCATAGTCACCAGCCTTACAGACGACGGGTTGCTGCACCCTGTGCTATAACAATGTTATTTACTATGCTTCACCTGCACAAAATTATCATTGAAACACAAATGAACGAATCGCAGCTGCGTAAAAGTTACGATGATAATTGATTCCAGGAAGATGTGACGGTACTTTGACACTTGATGCTACTTCAATAATTCAAGTGTTCTACGGATTAGGTGGGTGCAGTTTGCTTGTGATTTCAAAGCAATGAAAACGTCGGTGAACGAATCATCATAAAACGATGCAAAACGTTAATCATAAATGCTACTACTAGATTCCTCGCGGTCTTCATAATTTGCAAATCAACATTTCTCCCAGAACTTGTCATTGGCGCTGTAATTTTTTAATCTACGACTACTTTACGTCCACGATAATCGTGTGTTTTGATTAATTGTGTGTTTTGATCACGATGATCGATGAGTTTAGAGCGTAACTTTGGCTTGTGCGTTAATTCAATAAGTGGATGCATTTTCTCCTATACATCTTTGATTCCAGTCGGATGCATATGTGTAATGTGTAGTGCGTAATAAGGTCTACCAACAGAAATAAGAAGGGCGTAAAGGTGAGAGATAGTATCTGATTAATATTTTTAAGAATCACTCTTGTGATTGGCTGCTTCCACATGGATCATTAGTTTGTTCAATATACTCAATGTCTCAATCATTCTTTCTACTAGAATACTGATTGGCGGAACAATAAATAATTGAATAGTACTAGGTACTTAAAGTGTGGTTGAATGTGGTAATTACCTCTCACATATTGCTCTGCAGGAAAATGCTTTTATTGTTTTCACTAGAAGCTGAAATACTCAGTTACC
>JAXDRA010000132.1:0-15965 GCA_034190875.2 Urechis unicinctus | reverse complement strand
TTACTTCACAAATAAAGGTTATTTAATGCTTCGGTTTGAGACGACATTGACACTTGTTCTTGGTTGCTTGCATATAAATTGTTACCACGTCGAGTAAAGCGAGTTTTGGTGCTACTTGAAAATGCCTCATGATTGCTCACTCAATAAGAAATGAAATGACAAGAGTCTCGAGGAAATACCCATACAGTTTTTTTCCACACTCGGTAGTCACCGCGTGTACCATCGTAGGACTCGTAAGTCGCTACATGACAAATCTGAGATAATCCCCTTTTTAACATTAGATCGCCACCAGTATTGCACAAATGGCGATTTATATGACGGCTCCTGTCGTTGCCTTATCCAACATCCAACGTTTATAACATAACATATATGGCATTTGTATAGCGCCTGTTACAAGGAAATAATCCTGCTCAAAGGCGCTTAGGCAGGCAGTTAATTGTCTTAGCACTGATTAAAAAGAAATGTCTTGTGTTTGGATTTGAACACATCAAGCGTATTCGACCGACAAATGTCGATGGGAAGTGCGTTCCACAAATTAGGTGTGGCATTACTAGACGCTCTGGCACCATACGAAGACATATTTGTCCATCGATCGAAGTTCCCTTGCAGGTCGGTATTGAGCAGTAAGTTCCTGTAGGTAGCTTGGCGCGGTTCTAATAACAGCCTTAAAGGTGAGCAGAAGAATTTGGTATACAATACGTTTTTCCACAGGAAGCCAATGAAGGGTACGCATGATGTGGTGAATGTTATCCCCGTGCTTTCCTTTTGCAAAAAGGCGGGCGGCTGTACTTTGGGCGTGTTGCAGTCTTGCGATAAGGTACGAATGGGCCCCATATAGCAGCGCCTTGCAGTAATCAAGCACAAACTATATGAATGCGTGGACAAGAATTTCGGTTGTGGATTAGCTCAGTCACTTCCTTATGATGCCTAATCTTCTGATCTCATGACAGAGAGATTGAGTTGACTTCCTAACATGTGGTTTTCCAGTAAACTGTGAGTCCATCAGAACACCGAAGTTTCTGGTTGTATCTGATGTAGGCACACTCATATCGCCAATATTCACTGGGCAAAACGACGGCTGGCATTTGTAGCGAGATGCGAAAAGTAGCATTTCAATTTTGTAGAAAACTGTTTGCCAGCCATGATTTTATCTGTCGGATGCATTCTTCCAATTTGGTTTGTGCCTCATTCGCATATTTTTGCGCAGGAGTAAATGTAAAATAGATTTGGGTGTCATCAGCAATATTGGTGGTATTGCAGACCTTATTCATTTAAAAGATTCCCAAGTGGTAATATGTAGGCTGTAAATAATAATGGCCCTAGGACTGATACTTGTGACACACCACATGTCAGTTGGTGTGTTTCAGAATACCTGCCTTCAACACAGACTCGTAGTAAGCGGTTTGATGGGTATGACTTGAGCCATGCGAGGCATTTTCCATTTAGGCCGAAACTGTCGGACAGGCGACGTAACAGGGTTTCAAAACCAATGTCAAAAGCGGCGCTGAGGTCAAGAAGCACAAGGGCAACAGCATGGTGCTGGTCAACAGCACAAGCAATTTCATTGCAAACTCGGGGAAGTGCAGTCTTAGTACTATGGGCAGGTTTTTCGGCGGACTGATACTTGTCGTCAAGTCGATTATAGTCCTGAAATCAATTGGCTACAACATTCTCTGTTTATTAGGATATGAAGCTCAAAATTGAAATTGGCCTATAGTTTTTCATTAATTCCTGATTGCTCTTTTTAAGCAGTGTCTTCCTTTTGTAATGGATAGTCTTTCAATGGTCGGAAATATCCTCATTTTTTTTAAATGTCCGGCCTCATCTTGTAAATATATTATGCCTCACGAATATTTCTATCGGATACAATAAATGTGAGTGAGAGGTGAGTTCGGCTATCTGCATCCGTAGCCTGGAGAAGATAAAAGATATAATGCAGCAAATCATTAACGTCAATCGCAAATACAACGTAGTATTTTAACAGTCTTTAACTGCCATCAGCTATGTGCAACATTCATAAGTTCATTAATGCACAAGATTCACACAAGGAACTTATGTCCCGAAAACATGATTTAAGTGCATTATAGATAAAGTAACATTCAAACAAATTTATTTTCACCAACTTGGACGTGTTCGTATACTGTTTGTGAGGTGTTTACTCCACATTTCATTGTGTTATGCTCAAAAAAAAAAGAAACATCAAAACACCCTACCTTTTATGAAACGAATTTTCGACAAGCGAATACTCACACCCTCTTTTGCCGACACTGGGCAATCGTTCGAATTGTTACTGTAACTTTCGACCACCGAGGATATTGCTCTGCATGATTGAAGATTTGTGTATAGTTCAAATTATGGAGCTGACTGGTTTGTTGGAATACAGCAAATATGTGGATTTGCCTTTTAATTGCAGATTCAAAACAATACTCCTTTAGGTTTTTAAGGTAATACATTCATGACTGTAATGCACGTTGGAATAGTTATCTTAGTCGTCGTCCTAGGCTTACGCTCAGTTAAGTACTCTGTTGGGTCATTGTGTGATTACTCGGATGATTCGCCCCCTATTCAATAATAATAAATCATGATAATAATATCATCAATTTCGTACGCATGGTGTGGACGTTTTATTTTAATCAGAGTACAGTGAAATCCATTAACCCGACGTGAGGTACGAAAATGCAAAAATAAAACGTTGATATCTTCTTGAAATTTTTGGCATAATTGTCTACTTCGCAGGCCTTGCAAAGCCTCTTCATCGGCAGTATTACGGTTGTCAATAATGATAAAGTATCTGGTATTATTGACCACATTAGAAGTGCTAAAAACGCATACAAGTTCATTCTTACTGTACTAACTATTGAAATAATATCATGCATCTCAACATTGATTACTCTTTTCAGAAGTGGCCAACCAGCTTCAAAGGAACATACAACCAACTTATTCTAGGGTACAGCTTCCACATAAGGCAGATAAATTTGCGCTATGTGCAACAAAAGCTTTTAATGGAAATGTTTGGTAACGTCCATAACGGAGTGCGTACAAATAGTGTGTTACGGGCAGTAACACAAGAGTGATTAAATCGTGACCTGATTAACCTGTTCATACAAGCAAGCCCGGTGCTTAAATTTCCTATTCCTAGGAATACAAAGGATAGCTGCTTCGACACATGCATTCACTATTTCATTAAGGTATTAATCAATATATTCGTCATGGCCATTGCAATCAATCATTGTACATGTACATGAGACATTCAGCTCCGGTAACAACTTTCTCAATTAACGTTTTCTATAGATAACGCAATCAGTTTTCCTCTATTCCGGTCTATTTATGGTAGGGTGCACGTCATTGAAAACCTACGGAACATGCATATTTAACCGCACAAGAGCAGGACTGTAATTGAATAATGTATCCTTTTAACTGGGCATGCTTACTTTGACATTGACAAAATAAGACTTTCGGATACCAAAAGCGATCTAATGTTGACCTTTTGACCTCGAAAAAGGCTTAGCAATGCTGCGTACAGATTGTCGTCAGGGCAACCGTGTGAGAAAAATTGACTCGAGTTCGTCTTTGATTCACCTCTAATAACTATATAATCAACATCCATGCAAGACATTTCGACAAATTTATTGGTAGGGGCTGAAGTTCGATTAACATTACATGGCATATACAAATTGATAAGCGTAATCCAATAGAGAATAGTGCCTGGGTGCATGGTTGAAATACATGCAAGACATCTTCTATTATTTACACAATCAATAGGGGATATAGTTAATTTGGACGATCAAATCCGAGTCATCAATACCCGTAGCTGACACGTCACTTATGCGTTGCTGGAGGTGAGCAAATTCGGACTCAAGCAATTAGGAACATCATATTTGCGTTATAGTTTACATAAAAGTGCTTTCAATATGCTCTCGACAGTTGCTGTCAGTCGATAAACAGATAAATACATCAAAAGTACTGAATAAATAACAAATATTTTCGTATATATATTGTAACATAGTTACGCACCCCAATTATTTATACATAAGATCTTATCTCTCTATGATCAAAGTAAGGGCCAATTTTAAACCGGTAAACAAGAAGGTGTTGATTTGGCTCAGGTGTGCCTCTTTGTTTGCCAGATGTTCCTATTCATGTAACTGGAAAAACCTTGCGGCCGGGTTTATGCATGTTCCGTTTCTCTGCAATCTAAAACGGATTAGCCTCCTTATCTGTCTGCGGATCTTGTCCGTGGTACTGCTGACATTGAAGAGCCGTTTATAGATGCTCTAGCTGGCTGATGTATTGGTAACCACAGCGGTAGACGTCCATGAAACAGCTTTCACAAATGACGCCCTAGTAGTGGATTTAGGTGCTGGACATGAGGTATGCACGGTAACAAAGGTAGCAATCACTGACATGGGCGTTAGAGTTTCCTGGGGAGGTCGCGAGGTCACGGCTGATGCGGATGATTGACCTACTTATATTTATCTCCTTCGATGTGTTGTGTTGCTTTACCTTTTGCAGTCTGTCTTCCAATTGAGACACTGATTAACATTACGATATTCGGCACGTCTTTGCGGGTAGATCGTTTGAGATGCGATGCTAGCCTTGAGGACCCGCATCAAAATGTGACATCTAACAATATCATCAATGTTAGCGACCATTTCTGCTCGAGTTCAGTATCTCGTCTCTTGATGAAACTAGATAATTCGGCGTATCCCCTTTTGCCTCCTGAATTTCATTATACACTTGTCGCATCTTAGCGCAGGGGGAATTGTCCATTCTGTGAACAATGAATGTCCAAACTGAGCTCAGCGTCTTGTCTGTTGTTATCCCTTTTTTGGTATATAGATGTATCGATCCTGCCGTAAACTTTTATATAAATCAAGTGCCCAGCGGTTTTTATACGAGGCACAAACTATGTTTCTGTGTGTGATTTAGTCAAGCAACTCGCATTAATCTATTTGCTGTGGTTCCATCTCTACACCGGTATAACACCGAAGCATTTTGGTACCCGAACGACATCGATAACAGGCCCTATTTGTAGAACACGATCATGCACCCGAAACCTCAATGAAATATTGTTGTATATCAGATAATCCTAAGTCCCCTTTTTAAATCTAACAGATTGAGCACGGCCTTACGTTACAACCTATTCACCTTATTCGTCAGCATGACGTCATGCGGTCAACTTATTAATTAGTATTAAAAGTCTGATACATTGTTCGCCGTATGAGGATCATTGTAATCCAAAACCTCAAATGCATATTCCTTTAATGTGGTTTCTTCAGCGGCGTGGAGATATCAATGGTTACTCTCTAGCGTTTTTTATTATATGAAGCATAACATGTGCACAGTAGCTGCAACATCGACGCCAGCCGCGTGATGCGTAATAGTCAATTTTATTTATATTAACAATTGCCATGGACTCGTGATCTATTACTACTAACTTATCTATTTAAGGGTGGTGAACGTATCCGGATTTGCCATGTGGCCACGACTTTTTGCTGGAATTCGACGCTTACATGCTGGAACACAGTGA
Source organism: Urechis unicinctus (assembly GCA_034190875.2). Taxonomy (NCBI): domain Eukaryota; kingdom Metazoa; phylum Annelida; class Polychaeta; order Xenopneusta; family Urechidae; genus Urechis; species Urechis unicinctus. The sequence goes on along the minus strand of JAXDRA010000132.1, from coordinate 10,435 downwards.
TAAAACAAGCGACAAAGTAGGTTATATAAACGCCTGGCCGTATAATAACCTAATGATCTTAGCCAAGACGCTCCTATTACTTATACCAAGATATACTATCCATTTGTGTTAAATTATATACATAATTTGCATGTACACACGCAATAGAAATAGCCATTCCTGCGTCATCTCAATATCGTTTGTTTATCCGTCTTGTTTGCTTGAGTAAAAAACATACAATTAGTGTCGACAGATGTATTTGGCGATACTAGCAATTTTTAGAGTTACTCGTTTATACCAGCATGGTAGCCTTCGCGCGGATCCTACAGATCATCGATATCGTCCTTTCGGGTGGTCCGCAACCGTGGTCAGCATGCAGACAGTACAACGACGGACTCATCACATAACTAGGAATCAACCATAACAGAACTTGTATCACTTAGTATTTATCTAAAGCAGAGAGGTTATTGTATGGTTTAGTAGTATCACACTTATATTGATATATGCCTTTGATATTTATTTGTGAATTGACATTAGATTATACTCTGCCGGGTTTTCTAAGTACATAACACATAATAAGGTGCCTTCGACTAGGTATTCTCATTTGTCAAATGATAATACATTGACAAGCAAGTGCCAGCGCCCTGGAACAATAGAGGTTACGCAATAAGGAAGCCAGTGCCTTCGACTATATATATAGAGAGAGTATCGGACAGAGAGAGGATGAGATTTGAGAGAGAGAGAGAGAGAGAGATGATAGATAGAGGGATTAGAGAAAGGGAGAGAGAGACAGAGCAGAAAAAGGGTCGAGAGAGAGACAGATGGAGGGCGAGAGGGAGACATGATAGAGATAGAGATAGTATAGATATATATATAGATATCTAGATATATCCCTCTCCTCTCTATTATAGATGTCTATAGCTATATATATATCTTATTCTATATATATATATAGATATCATATATATATATATATATCTATAGATATATATATATATATATATATATATATATATATATATATATATATATATATATATATAATATATATAATAACATAGTCGGACTATATATCGATATATATATTATCTATTATATTATATATATCGATATATCGATATATCATATGATATATATATATATCTATGTCTCATTTCATATCTCTATAATCATATTTCGTCGCGAATCGAAGCATATGACGACTTGTCTTTCACCGAAAGAATCTATTTCAATATCTCGTGCCCAACATATGCTTTGTGTTTGCTTCTCGGAACTTGTAGAGTATTAACCGAGGAATAACATGGCAACGTGATAATTGCCGAATCGATGCATATGCAGTCTTTCAGCAACGTGCCCACTTGAGTGTAAAGAATTTGATATAGGCTTAAAGAATTGATATAGGCGCTGTCTATGCCATGTTTTATGTTATTTGCTTAAACACAAGTATCGTTATAGCTGACGAACTTGAATACAGTGGCTACATAAACTGACAAAGCCCACTGGGAAAAGTCCTAAATGCTTTGCTAAACCGGAATCTGAAATTTTAGCTGTTTTCCATTCGACAGGCGCGAAACACATCGCTCCTGAAACCGTAAAATTGTCTATGGTGGATTGTAATGGAATCGCATTGTATACTTGATGCGATCAATTGAGATCATCAACCACATTCACGCATACCAATATAAATCCATAGAATACTGCATATCTTCTACTGGCGCAATTGTTACGAAATCGCAATTTTGTTGTTATGACAACATTCAAATAGACAAAACAATCAATTCCAGTTAGAAATAACGACACCATATGTGTACCGGATGCCTTTGTTGAATGTAGGATAGTTGCAAAATGTCAGTCTGAATGCCCTAAAATGTATGCATGGCTTATGTGTTTTAGTTTGGACGCACTGTGCTGGAGTAATATTTAGAGCAAAATACAACACGATACTATGGAACTTTAGATATTAAATGTTACTTCCAGCAAATTGGGTCGCCGAGATTTTTCAATAGCAATAAGAGGGACTAATTGTTGCTGGGTAGCAGCATATATGTCGTCGAACTTATTGCAACCGCAGATGCTGTAGTAAAATATGTACTATTGGAAAAAAAATAGTGATCAGACATTACCATTTATACACTCATTTCATCATTGAACTGCCTGTCCCTATAGCTTACAGGTCAATCTTGTAAGCCACATCATAGCAACTTTGGTACATAACGCAGATTACCATTTAAAGAAAGTGCCTCATTTGTGCAAAACACACACCTATATTAAAACTCCTGCCCTCATAATATTCTAACAAAATAAAGGTCCTATGTCATAGAATATACCTTTTTTGGGACTGGCCTTACTCTTAGGGGTTTTGGTGAAACATCGCGATAGTAATAACAAACTGGTCGTCAACGAAGGCAAACAACGCCATCATGCTCAAATAACCCCTTGACTTACAGACAATAGCCATTGCAATCGCGCTATAATTAAAATCATGCCCTTCAAATCGCCAATGTTCGTGACCTCATCGCGTAACCTCACCGTGAACTTAATATTCAAATTTGCAAAACAATTTCGGTGCCAACAAAACCTTCGTGGATTTACCCTCATCCTAACTTATCCTTAATCATCATAACCAGACATCAAGGGCCAAAATGAGGCGCTCTGTTGGCCTTGTCTACCTCCTCGAGTTAATGTCAAAATCAGATACATATGTCCTCATTACGAAGTAAACCATCACCCACCCTGCTTCGTTCACAGTCGACTTGCACTGTTAGGTGAAAACCGCCACTGCGATTTCCTAGCACGTTTGTCTTCTATGGATGTGGAGTTTTGCCATATTTCCCTCCCGAAGAGAGGTTTGATGTTTTTAGGTGATAACGTAATTACCTATGAAGAGTTGAATTAAGGACACATAATGTCACGGTGCAAGTTATAGAATAAGCACAATGGTCGTTCTTACTTATCAGTTTTCTGATTGTACTGCAATGGCGATCAAACATTGTATTATGAAGTTAGTACGCTGTTGAAGTGTGAACGTTTAACACCAGCTAGACATTATATTGGGGACAAACACCGTCGATATTAGAAATAAATGAGAATGTGATCACTGTTGTGGTACAAATCATTTGAAGCCCAGCAATCTATGTAACATTTCATAGGTGGTGAATCATTTGATACCTAAAAGTCTTAATTATTGCAATATCTGGCGTTGTTTTAAACTGTGTGCATTAATCGTAGCATATGACTGACCTCTTATGACGTAAATAAGGTAATAATTGTCCTTGAAGACAGCTACAGTTGTCATAGTGAATCGGACGTTCAATTATCGTCTAGACGCTAACGCACATTCTGCATGAGTAATGCACACTTTCAGCAATTGATGGGGTTCAGTTTATTGTTACTATTATAATCCGACACTTTCGCTATTTAGACCATTTTGCCCTCCTCTTGCGAGGATAGCGGATGACAAAATTGAGGAAGCTGAATGATGACCTGGTGAGAGCAGGGCTAGTTAATGAGGAACAACATAGGTACGGCGGTGAATCTGTTACGATTCAAACCAATAGTTTCTCCTTCTACTGCAATAGTCCCGTTGTTGAGTCGCATGTATGCATACGCTACGCACGGACTAAATACAAATCAACCAAACGGCGTTTGCATCGGTAGAACAATTGGATACTTGACCCTATGTCTGCATCAGGGCATCGGGCGATGTACCTGTCACTATATTGCAGGAACAGGTTTGCGCTGGAACTCCCTATTTAACTCAGATTATGTTTGAATAATGACCATAATACACACATAACCTGATTTACATTTTGTAGAAGTAATGTTATCATGGAGAACCTCTACAATTCTCGGTTTTGTAAATAACATAAGGTTTTGGTTATCGTTATCTCCAAAAATATGCAACAAAAACAATTACATCAGCCGAAAAGGCAGTGATGGTCGTTTAAGTGGGTAATTTCTATAACTGGACACCTCACTATGCTTGAGCTGGAAATACTTGTATCACTCTAGAATGCGGCAGTCCCTAGCTTTTCGCTGATAAACATCAGCTCTGGCGGTTAAGTGATTTGGCGTTGGTGGTTGCTTTCATGCTAGGGGGTTGTCGGGTGCGGTGTGGCTGATGTGGTTTCAGGTTCGGGGGCTTTGGGCTACCTGTAGGAGACTTTTGATTAAGGTCGTACCAATGCTTAACTAATTTTTAACTAAACGTGCATCTATAACCGAGTTGGTCTTGAGATCTGGAGAATATACGGGTGCTATATATAGGAGCATTGGCTGTTCCAAGTTTCAATTGCTATTACTTATTTACGACAAACACATGTTACGAGTGGCCAACAAAGAGACAGTGGAGTCGGCACACGAGACATGCATGCTGACAAAGTCGCCAAGCATAAATGAATATCCTAGAAATATCTGATTAGAATAAAACACTGAAACTCCCTACTGCTTTGTCATAAGCATTACACCCTTTACACCGATGACTGTAAAACAAACCATGAATTTGTTATAAGAAGTTAAATGAGATAATGGGTACTATAAATTGTGGCAGGATTAAAATGCTGTTAGCGAGAATTACACTACGAAAGGACAGTTGTTTTCAGGGCATTCAATTAACTCTTTCTAACCTCTCTTGAGGCGGCGCAGTTCAATTTACGCATTTATGTGCTTTGATTACACAACCACGCAGGTAATTCGGTGTCAAGGCCACATGGTCATTCCGGAATGGTGATGTGCGTGTCATCAGCCGAAAATAGTAGCGAGAAAAATCCTCCTGGTGCCATATTGAATACATTTTTAATCTCTTTGTGGGAATGAGAGTGTCAGTGGAAACCTTTATTTCGTTCCTTTGTTGTACAATGCCTTCAACTAATTTAGTATACTTTGCTTTACAAAATAATTCTTTTCTTATAATGAGACAGTAGGTAGTAATATTTTCATGCCGAAGCTGAATTTAAACAATATACGTCGACAATTATGCCAACTTTGTCTTGTAAAACGATGATTCAAAACCTAGTGATTGAGCGAACTTCGTTCACAATAGAAATCGGTACCCCAGATATGAGCAAAACTTATTCACCACCTACTGAACACTGATATTGGCTGGTTGCTTAATTCATAATGTTAACATTTGTCCGCCATGAGGTCCAGGCGCCAAACAAGAAACTTATTGGAATGACGCCGTTAATAATTGATAATAAATCAAACAATACGGGTATACTATGAATTGATTGCGTTTTTAGTATTTTTCCCTAAGAGTCTATGATTTACACATTATGATTGTACTTGCACTAATAGGAATTATGACGCATCTTAAGAAGCTGTTCTATTTCTATTACTAAATTGCGAAAATTCGTGGTGCTTAACTGCTATTTAAAATACGACTCTTCGAACATAGCAGGCTACGCAAAAGTACCTTTGCTAAACTTTATTTATTCGTTGACTTGATAATGGGATTACTGGCAACACAATGTGCATTATTTCATCGAATACCTAGTCATTGATAAATTACTTTTTGAAGGTAACATTCAACGCCTACAACGAGTCTTTGTGTTTCTTGTGAACATATCAGTTTGACAATTGCATAAAAACAGCAGTGTTCCGAGGATTAATGTAAAGATTGTTGAAATGCTGGGGTCTGTTGGCACCTATCAAGCCGGATGCAACGATCGTTGGATTTCTTTGCTTTAATCAACAGGTTTATTTCCTAGATAATTTTTTGGTCCGCACCTTGCAATTTCTTGACCCATTCACTCGGTATCGGTTAAGTATGACAGCCGCCAGCGACTATAGCCCGCACTAAATGTAAATGGTGCTAACGTAAGATACAACCATCGTCAGTATCCATGCTTTGCGATCAAGAAAGCGAGACAGCACGTATAAAAGCAATGCGATGGAACGCGATTACCTCACCAGAATTGGTCATTAAATAGACGAAGCAGCACATATCAGCGTCTTCATGGTTAGTTTTGTTTTTACAACATAACATCTATGCTATTCAAATGAAAATAGAATAAGAAATTTGATCGACTAACTAGTACATAACTATCGATTTTACGGCATATTGTTTATGAAACAGAATACGTTGCAATTATCCTCAAATCGAAGTAAACCATATGTAGTGGCTGAAAGACAAGGTTCGGCTGTCAGCATGTGGCACTATGTCTTTGAACACGAGCAGTGTTTCTATTGATCTAATATCTTGCGATGGACCACCATGCTTTAATTGCCTTTAAGCATGACCAAAGCATCATTGCTCTAGCCACATAGCGCGCAACTCGCACGCCTTCATCCCCCAAAAAATCACATCAACCATGCCTAAAAACTATGTATCTGCGAAAAACATTCCTCGAAGTTAACAAGGATTAGTTGCATAGTACAGTGATGGTACATCTTAAAGCCGAAGAACGTATATTGTCTCGCATATGGAGCTGGATGCCTCAGGTGGTTATAAATAATCTTGCAGGATAAGTGCCTTTGGAAATCGTATTGCTATAACCGGAAACGTATGTTATATATAAAATCGACCACTTTCATGTACAATGCTGATGATATCGAGCAATTTCCCGTTAATGTATATTGTGCGCAAAGTCCTGGGGTTTACACACAAAAAACATGTGATTTGCGTATTATCCATTACATTTAAACATATGCCTTGGCTAGGCCTAAAGCTCTAGCGCAAACTTCCTCGGGCATTCTAGGGATGGGCATTTCGCTCAATGCAAGAAAGCCGACAAATATTTATGATGCCATCGGTTATCCAGAGAACATTTCCTCTGCCAACAGCAGGTGCCCGGCTCCCACCAGGTCATCATCTAGCTCTGTCTACAAAGATTCACTGGCAAGAAGCGGGTGAACAGGTAAACAAGGCCTTGGTTGTGGGATAAGTCTCGGTGGATATTAATAAACAGCCAAAGCAACTACTGAAAGTATACTTTGCTCATGACCTTCCCCTGTAATGCCTATATGTATTGTGTTAAAGAATATACGCTATTCGGTCATCTAGTTAGCTATATCGACCGTATATGTATATAAACTTATACAATATTCCTACCACAATAACTTGGCGCCGATTCAATGCTGGCTTTAAGACGAGACGGGTTATTGGCTATCACCTCACCTAGATACTTGTGCGATTATAATTTTTGTTCTATAGGCAGAACGAAAATGTATATATATTAATTTTATCAATGGTCTTGAACAAAGAGGCAACGAATAACCGATTCAGACCAAGTATTTGATTCAACTGTTTAGTCAAAGATGTTGATTACAATAGTGTACCGTCGTTAAAATTTATATATATATATATATATATATATATATATATATATATATATATATATATATATATATATATATATATATATATATATATATATATATATATATATATATATATATATATATATATATATGTAAAAACAAAAGTTTGAACTGGCAATCTTAATATATTATATATATATATATATATATATATATATATATATATATATATATATATGTGTGTGTGTGTGTGTGTGTGTGTGTGTGTGTGTGTGTGTGTGTGTGTGTGTGTGTGTGTGTGTGTGTGTGTGTGTGTGTGTGTGTGTGTGTGTGTGTGTGATTTGCTTAGTCGCAAGTATTGTAATGACTCACGAACTCTACTACAGTGGCTACATAAAATGACAATGCCCACAGAAAAAAGCACATGATGCTCTGCTCAACCGGAATCTGAATTTTATGCGGTTCTCCTATCGACAGGCGCAGAACACATCGCTCATAAAACCGTAAAGTTGTCTATGATGGATTGTAATGGAATCGCATTGCATACTTGATGCGTTTAATTGAGATCAACAACCACATTCACGCATGACAGTCATTTTCAGGTAGGCTATGTAACAATCATTCGAGGCGTGATCGCATTACATGATCCCTTTAGGATTTAATTTTTAAATTCAACAGTGGCGAGTCGATGATGCTTTTTCGGTTATCCTCTCTTAATTTTACTCAATGGCAATGCTTATTACTTGGTACCCCTGTTATTTTAAATATTTCCAAGGAATTCTACAACTCTGTTTCCATTGCTGTAAAATTGAAGCCGTGGTGTTTATAAAATTAGTGAATTTGCCAATATACGTCCAAAGAATACTGTTAACTAGAAGTCGTCTTGATCAGATTGTGTACCTTTTGAATTGCGAGCAATGTATTTTATGCTCAATCTATACCGTCTCACTGTTCAAATATTCAGCTATAAGTAGCAACATCTAAGACATCGTAAACATTAGAGAGGTTCCATAAAACTAGCGATGGAAATATATAAGTACAACATATCTAGGAATCATATTTTCTATAGCTGATGCATTAACTAGCAGTAAAATAATCATTCACATCTTACCTCGTAACTAAATATTTGGTATCTAGAGTTTTATGTATGCTATACTGTGACCAAAACTCCAACAATTGTCAACGGATGAAAGTATGGGTAGTCAACCCTCATCTGTAGTCGCTGTATCCAGTCTGTCGTCGAGAAAATGGAATAAATCATGCTTACAGCTCGCCACTAGTTTGACAAACAAAAGTAATTTATGCATAGTTACCGCTTATCGCATTCTTACAGCGTCCGATGTTCATTGAATGAGAGGGTTGTTTGATATTCTCTGTATTTTATGAATATCATATGGTTTAGCCTGCATGGACTGGTTTTATTAATCTCATAGAATTTTCCGAATGAACACGACACAGCCAGAGCTTGTGCGCATGATTAGTCGGGATATTACCATAATTTCTGTCGCCATTAAAATATCTGCTTTACAGACTATGCATAGCCATAGAACTCCGGTGTTCCCCTTCCTCTGCAAAATCTGCGGCCCATTTTAACATTTGGATGAAATAAGTAAGCGGAATTGCCACACCTTTTAGTTCTAGATCAATTTCCCACCACAACCAGATCTAAAAGCATCTATTTGATCAGAACTTTCTACACTTGGTTAACCGCAGGGGTATTATAATTTGCGATCCACTCAGTCACTGGCAAATGCATTGATTGCTCGATTTTTAGCGTTGTGATAGAACTGAAAGTATTTGCCATGCGATGATTAATCCGCGGTTATGCTCATATCTAAATGGTTAAATGTGGTTACTTTATGCAAATCCGATAGATGTGCATATCTTCTACTAGCGCAATAGTTCCGAAATTACCATTTTGTTATTATGACATCATTCAAATAGAACGAAAAACCAATCCCACTTTAAAAAGCAAAGAGAGCAGTTAGAAATAACGAGACCATATGTGTAACGAATGCCTTTGTTGAATGCACGATTATTGAAAAACGGACAAAGGATGATTTATGTCAGTCCGAATGCGCTAAAATGCTATTTGGTTTATATGTTGATGTTTGGATGCACTGTGCTGGATCATTATAAAGAGCACAATATAACACGTTACTATTTAACTATTAAATGTTACTCCCAGAAAGCCTATCTATCACAGCAATACTTCACTACATGCACAATCATAGGTGCAGAAAACATAAAGGGAGTTATTCGCGCTTGATGCCCAAGGAATGCGCTTGTATTATGGAAGTACAATGTATATGAAAATGAAAATTGATGTGCAGCGATTATGCAATATCAACTGTTGCTGGGTAGCCGTCTTCAAACCTACTGCAACCGCAGATGCTGTAGTGAACGGTGTATTATTGGACTTAAATTGGGCAGTGCTCAGGTATTACCAATTATACAGTCATTTCATCATCGAACTATCGGTCCCCATCACTTACTGGTAAATCTTGCTAGCCACATCATAGCATGTGTGGTGCATAACGGAGATTACAATAAAAAGAAAGTGCCTCATTTGTGCAACACACACACCTACTTTGGAACCCCTGCCACTCATAGTAAGCTGACGAAATATAGGTCCTGGCAAGCAATGTTTCTCCGCAAATTGTCGCTTATGACTGTGCGCATGTCATAAAATATATCTTCTGTTTGTCTGGCCGTACCCTATGGTGTTTTGGTGAAACATCGCAACAGTAATAAGTAACTGGTCATCCACGAAGGCAAACAGCGTCATCAGGGTCAAATAAACCCCTTGACTTACAGACAATAGCCATTGCAATGGCGCCATAATTACAAGCATGCCCTTAAAATTGCTGATGTACGTGACCTCATTGCGTAACATTATCACGCACATTATATCCAGATTTGCAAAACCATTTTGGTGCCACTAAAACCATTGCGGATCTACCCTAATCCTAACATATCCTTACTCATCATAACCAGAAGTCAAGGGCCAAAATGAGGCCCTCTGATAGCCTTGCCTTTTTCTCCTACCTCCTTGAGTTCATGTCAATATGAGATACACATGTCCTCATTGAGAATTAAACCATCACCCACTCTGCTTCGTTCACAGCTAATTTGCGTTACGATTCCGTGGCACGTTTCTTTTCTATGGGTGCTGAGTTTTGTCATATTTTCCTCC
>JAXDRA010000131.1:0-104775 GCA_034190875.2 Urechis unicinctus | reverse complement strand
TGCACGTTTGACGGGTAGGTTTTCTTCTTCAAAATAAAATTTAAATCATAGGAGGCTCTGCAAGGGAAAATTCTGCATTGTATTTCTATTCCTTGGTCCCATAACACTTCAAAAATAGCGGGTGCCAACTGATAAACAACACCTGGGTGCCACAAGAATATTATTGGGCGTAAAGGTCAAATTTTTTGATGTAACTTAAGTGATTTTTGTGTAAGTTTAATTTCAAATTGTCAGCAAATGTTTTGCTCATTGGCTTGACTAATGTAGCTACATATAACACACTTTACAAAACGATCACGTCCATTTCTTATATGAATGGTATTGTATACATATAAACATCAATTGATTACACCATTTCTTATGTCGCTTCAGTTTAATCACTAAAGGAAACACTAACTTGATTCTCATCGAACGTGTACAAAAATAGCGCAATTCAACTGTTTCTTTGTGGCGTAATAAGAATCCATAACTGATAGCTGCTCCTGTTCCTGTAGAAATTTGCGCCTTTGTAATGGGCATATCTGGTTCAGTGTTTTACCAGCCCACAGTGTACGTGATTGACCTTAGGCCTACGCATAGATCGCCTGCACTTTTGTCAATAGCATTTTGCAGGGACACAGCCTCGCCGCTTTGAACATTTGACAGAGTGTGATACAAAGAACTATGAACAAACAAGCCTTTACATTTAATAGAAAAGCTACATATAAAACAGGCAGGGTGTATCTAGCCATTTCGACAAACAATTCAAGTCGTTCACAATGGTGGTACATTCACAGCAAAGTTTCCTGATCGATTCAGTAACTATAAGGTGCCGCTGGTAACAGCGGTCAAAGTAGTAAAATACTGGTTGACAAATCCACTCTCGACCTGACACCAACATAGGATATCCATGGTCAACACCACTGGCACGATCACCAAATGACCATTCATGGGCTCCATTAACCAACCGACCACTTTCTTCCGCCAAAATAGTAATTAGGGGTTTCGGTGAAGGCTGCTGTGAAGCACATCAACATAGGGTTATTTAACATGTTCAGAGAAGTCCAATGGAAGCCTGTCTTGCGCAGAGGCTATTATGTAAGCAGTAATATTGTTTTTCCTAGCATAACAGCGGACAAAGTAGTAAAATACTGGTTGACTAATCCAATGCAGTTTTGACAGAACCAATTAAACATTACAGTGTGGTTTGCAACATTCGGCTGCCGCGTGTCATCCCACGACCACCACGAGGCTGGGATTCCATTCACCTTTATTACGTGTACGTGCCTATAAGGACTTAAATGTACGTATTATTGCATTTTGTAATCGTGCGTATGCGTGCGTTAATTTCCGTATGCGTGCGAATGCTAACATCTTTGTGCATCTACATGCGTATTTGTTCGTATATTTGCATATATGTACGCATGCGTACGTTTTTGTATGTGCGCGTTTATTTCCGTATGCTTGCAAATACTTACATCTTAGTGCGTATTTGTTCGTATATTTGCATATATGTACGTATGCGTACGTTTTTGTATGCGTGCGTTTATTTCCGTATGCGTGCTAATAATTACATGTTTGTGCATCTACATGCGTATTTGTTCGTATATTTGCATATTTGTACGTATGCGTGCGTTTTTGTATGCGTGCGTTTATTTCCGTATGCGCGCAAATACTTACATGTTTGTGCATCTACATGCGTATTTGTTCGTATATTTGCATATATGTACGTATACGTACGTTTTTGTATGCGTGCGGTTTTTTCCGTATGCGTGCTAATACTTTCTTCTTCGTATATGTACGGATATTTCTGATTTGTACATACGTTAACGTGCGGATTTAACCGTATTGTACATACATATACGTGAATATATATCTTTATACTCACGTATAGGTGCCTTTTTGTTCGTGATCGTGCCTATACGGAATTAAATGTGCGCTTAAGTGCGTTTTCGTACTAGTGCGTATGCGTGCGTTTATTACCGTATGCGTGCAAATACTTACATCTTTGTGCATCTACATGCGTATTTGTTCGTATATTTGCATATATATACGTATGCGTACGTTTTTGTATGCGTGCGTTTATTTCCGTATGCGTGCAAATACTTACATGTTTGTGCATCTACATGCGTATTTGTTCGTATATTTGCATATATGTACGTATACGTACGTTTTTGTATGCGTGCGGTTTTTTCCGTATGCGTGCTAATACTTTCTTCTTCGTGTATGTACGGATATTTCTGATTTGTACATACGTTAACGTGCGGATTTAACCGTATTGTACATACATATACGTGCATATATATCCGTATACTCACGTTTAGGTGCCTTTTCGTTCGTGATCGTGCCTATACGGAATTAAATGTGCACATAAGTGCGTCTTCGTGCTCGTGCGTATGCGTGCGTTTATTTCCGTATGCGTGCTAATAATTACATGTTTGTGCATCTACATGCGTATTTGTTCGTATATTTGCATATATGTACGTATGCGTGCGTTTTGGTATGCGTGCGTTTATTTCCGTATGCGCGCCAATACTTGCTTCTTCGTATATTTGCGGATATTTCGGTATAGCACATACGCATACGTGCGGATTTAACAGGTTTGTACATACGTATACGTGCGTATATATCCTTATGCTCATGTATAGGTGCTTTTCGTACGTGTACGTGCCAATAAGGACTTAAATGTACGTATTATTGCATTTTGTAATCGTGCGTATGCGTGCGTTAATTTCCGTATGCGTGCGAATGCTAACATCTTTGTGCATCTACATGCGTATTTGTTCGTATATTTGCATATATGTACGCATGCGTACGTTTTTGTATGTGCGCGTTTATTTCCGTATGCTAGCAAATACTTACATCTTAGTGCGTATTTGTTCGTATATTTGCATATATGTACGTATGCGTACGTTTTTGTATGCGTGCGTTTATTTCCGTATGCGTGCTAATAATTACATGTTTGTGCATCTACATGCGTATTTGTTCGTATATTTGCATATTTGTACGTATGCGTGCGTTTTTGTATGCGTGCGTTTATTTCCGTATGCGCGCAAATACTTACATGTTTGTGCATCTACATGCGTATTTGTTCGTATATTTGCATATATGTACGTATGCGTACGTTTTTGTATGCGTGCGTTTATTTCCGTATGCGTGCTAATACTTTCTTCTTCGTATATGTGCGGATATTTCTGATTTGTACATACGTTTACGTGCGGATTTAACCGTATTGTACATACATATACGTGCATATATATCCGTATACTCACGTATAGGTGCCTTTTCGTTCGTGATCGTGCCTATACGAAATTAAATGTGCACATAAGTGCGTTTTCGTACTCGTGCGTATGCGTGCGTTTATTACCGTATGCGTGCAAATACTTACATCTTTATGCATCTACATGCGTATTTGTTCGTATATTTGCATATATGTACGTATGCGTACGTTTTTGTATGCGTGCGTTTATTTCCGTATGCTTGCAAATACTTACATCTTAGTGCGTATTTGTTCGTATATTTGCATATATGTATGTATGCGTACGTTTTTGTATGCGTGCGTTTATTTCCGTATGCGTGCTAATAATTACATGTTTGTGCATCTACATGCGTATTTGTTCGTATATTTGCATATATGTACGTATGCGTGCGTTTTGGTATGCGTGCGTTTATTTCCGTATGCGCGCAAATACTTGCTTCTTCGTATATTTTCGGATATTTCGGTATTGCACATACGCATACGTGCGGATTTAACAGCTTTGTACATACATATACGTGCGTATATATCCTTATGCTCATGTATAGGTGCTTTTCGTACGTGTACGTGCCTATAAGGACTTAAATATGCGTATTATTGCATTTTGTAATCGTGCGTATGCGTGCGTTAATTTCCGTATGCGTGCGAATACTTACATGTTTGTGCATCTACATACGTATTTGTTCGTATATTCGCATATATATACGCATGCGTACGTTTATGTATGCGTGCGTTTATTTCCGTATGCGTGCAAATACTTACATGTTTGTGCATCTACACACGTATTTGTTCGTATATTTGGATATATGTACGTATGCGTACGTTTTTGTATGCGTGCGTTTATTTCCGTATGCGTGCTAATAATTACATGTTTGTGCATCTACATGCGAATTTGTTCGTATATTTGCATATATGTACGTATGCGTACGTTTTTGTATGAGTGCGTTTATTTCCGTATGCGTGCTAATAATTACATGTTTGTGCATCTACATGCGTATTTGTTCGTATATTTGCATATATGCACGTATGCGTGCGTTTTTTTATGCGTGCGTTTATTTCCGTATGCGCGCAAATACTTACATCTTAGTGCGTATTTGTTCGTATATTTGCATATATGTACGTATGCGTACGTTTTTGTATGCGTGCGTTTATTTCCGTATGCGTGTTTATAATTACATGTTTGTGCATCTACATACGTATATGTTCGTATATTCGCATATATATACGTATGCGTACGTTTTTGTATGCGTGCGTTTAGTTCCGTATGCGTGCAAATACATGTTTTTGCATCTACATGCGTATTTGTTCGTATATTTGCATATATGTACGTATGCGTACGTTTTTGTATGCGTGCGTTTATTTCCGTATGCGTGCTAATACTTTCTTCTTCGTATATGTGCGGATATTTCTGATTTGTACATACGTTTACGTGCGGATTTAACCGTATTGTACATACATATACGTGCATATATATCCGTATACTCACGTATAGGTGCCTTTTCGTTCGTGATCGTGCCTATACGAAATTAAATGTGCACATAAGTGCGTTTTCGTACTCGTGCGTATGCGTGCGTTTATTACCGTATGCGTGCAAATACTTACATCTTTATGCATCTACATGCGTATTTGTTCGTATATTTGCATATATGTACGTATGCGTACGTTTTTTTGTATGCGTGCGTTTATTTCCGTATGCTTGCAAATACTTACATCTTAGTGCGTATTTGTTCGTATATTTGCATATATGTATGTATGCGTACGTTTTTGTATGCGTGCGTTTATTTCCGTATGCGTGCTAATAATTACATGTTTGTGCATCTACATGCGTATTTGTTCGTATATTTGCATATATGTACGTATGCGTGCGTTTTTGTATGCGTGCGTTTATTTCCGTATGCGCGCAAATACTTGCTTCTTCGTATATTTTCGGATATTTCGGTATTGCACATACGCATACGTGCGGATTTAACAGCTTTGTACATACATATACGTGCGTATATATCCTTATGCTCATGTATAGGTGCTTTTCGTACGTGTACGTGCCTATAAGGACTTAAATATGCGTATTATTGCATTTTGTAATCGTGCGTATGCGTGCGTTAATTTCCGTATGCGTGCGAATACTTACATGTTTGTGCATCTACATACGTATTTGTTCGTATATTCGCATATATATACGCATGCGTACGTTTATGTATGCGTGCGTTTATTTCCGTATGCGTGCAAATACTTACATGTTTGTGCATCTACACACGTATTTGTTCGTATATTTGGATATATGTACGTATACGTACGTTTTTGTATGCGTGCGGTTATTTCCGCAGGCGTGCTAATACTTTCTTCTTCGTATATGTGCGGATATTTCTGATTTGTACATACGTTTACGTGCGGATTTAACCGTATTGTACATACATATACGTGCATATATATCCGTATACTCACGTATAGGTGCCTTTTCGTTCGTGATCGTGCCTATACGGAATTAAATGTGCACATAAGTGCGTTTTCGTACTCGTGCGTATGCGTGCGTTTATTACCGTATGCGTGCTAATACTTACATCTTTGTGCATCTACATGCGTATTTGTTCGTATATTTGCATATATGTACTTATGCGTACGTTTTTGTATGCGTGCGTTTATTTCCGAATGCTTGCAAATACTTACATCTTAGTGCGTATTTGTTCGTATATTTGCATATATGTACGTATGCGTACGTTTTTGTATGCGTGCGTTTATTTCCGTATGCGTGCTAATAATTACATGTATGTGCATCTACATGCGTATTTGTTCGTATATTTGCATATATGTACGTATGCGTGCGTTTTTGTATGCGTGCGTTTATTTCCGTATGCGCGCAAATACTTGCTTCTTCGTATATTTGCGGATATTTCGGTATTGCACGTACGCATACGTGCGGATTTAACAGCTTTGTACATACGTATACGTGCGTATATATCCTTATGCTCATGTATAGGTGCTTTTCGTACGTGTACCTGCCTATAAGGACTTAAATGTACGTATTATTGCATTTTGTAATCGTGCGTATGCGTGCGTTAATTTCCGTATGCGTGCGAATGCTAACATCTTTGTACATCTACATGCGTATTTGTTCGTATATTTGCATATATGTACGCATGCGTACATTTTTGTATGTGTGCGTTTATTTCCGTATGCTTGCAAATACTTACATCTTAGTGTGTATTTGTTCGTATATTTGCATATATGTACGTATGCGTACGTTTTTGTATGCGTGCGTTTATTTCCGTATGCGTGCTAATAATTACATGTTTGTGCATCTACATGCGTATTTGTTCATATATTTGCATATATGCACGTATGCGTGCGTTTTTTTATGCGTGCGTTTATTTCCGTATGCGCGCAAGTACTTACATATTAGTAAGTATTTGTTCGTATATTTGCATATATGTACGTATGCGTACGTTTTTGTATGCGTGCGTTTATTTCCGTATGCGTGCTAATAATTACATGTTTGTGCATCTACATGCGAATTTGTTCGTATATTTGCATATATGTACGTATACGTACGTTTTTGTATGCGTGCGGTTATTTCCGTATGCGTGCTAATACTTTCTTCTTCGTATATGTGCGGATATCTCTGATTTGTACATACGTTAACGTGCGGATTTAACCGTATTGTACATTCATATACGTGCATATATATCCGTATACTCACGTATAGGTGCCTTTTCGTTCGTGATCGTGCCTATACGGAATTAAATGTGCACTTAAGTGCGTTTTCGTACTCGTACGTATGCGTGCGTTTATTACCGTATGCGTGCAAATACTTACATCTTTATGCATCTACATGCGTATTTGTTCGAATATTTGCATATATGTACGTATGCGTACGTTTTAGTATGCGCGCGTTTATTTCCGTATGCTTGCAAATACTTACATCTTAGTGCGTATTTGTTCGTATATTTGCATATATGTAGGTATGCGTACGTTTTTGTATGCTTGCGTTTATTTCCGTATGCGTGCTAATAATTACATGTTTGTGCATCTACATGCGTATTTGTTCGTATATTTGCATATATGTACGTATGCGTGCGTTTTTGTATGCGTGCGTTTATTTCCGTATGCGCGAAAATACTTGCTTCTTCGTATATGTGCGGATATTTCGGTATTGCACATACGCATACGTGCGGATTTAACAGCTCTGTACATACGTATACGTGCGTATATATCCTTATGCTCATGTATAGGTGCTTTTCGTACGTGTACGTGCCTATAAGGACTTAAATGTGCGTATTATTGCATTTTGTAATCGTGCGTATGCGTGCGTTAATATCCGTATGCGTGCGAATACTTACATGTTTGTGCATCTACATACGTATATGTTCGTATATTCGCATATATATACGTATGCGTACGTTTTTGTATGCGTGCGTTTATTTCCGTATGCGTGCAAATACTTACATGTTTGTGCATCTACATGCGTATTTGTTCGTATATTTGCATATATGTACGTATGCGTACGTTTTTGTATGCGTGCGTTTATTTCCGTATGCGTGCTAATACTTTCTTCTTCGTATATGTGCGGATATTTCTGATTTGTACATACGTTTACGTGCGGATTTAACCGTATTGTACATACATATACGCGCATATATATCCGTATACTCACGTATAGGTGCCTTTTCGTTCGTGATCGTGCCTATACGGAATTAAATGTGCACATAAGTGCGTTTTCGTACTCGTGCGTATGCGTGCGTTTATTACCGTATGCGTGCAAATACTTACATCTTTATGCATCTACATGCGTATTTGTTCGTATATTTGCATATATGTACGTATGCGTACGTTTTTGTATGCGTGCGTTTATTTCCGTATGCTTGCAAATACTTACATCTTAGTGCGTATTTGTTCGTATATTTGCATATATGTACGTATGCGTACGTTTTTGTATGCGTGCGTTTATTTCCGTATGCGTGCTAATAATTACATGTTTGTGCATCTACATGCGTATTTGTTCGTATATTTGCATATATGTACGTATGCGTGCGTTTTTGTATGCGTGCGTTTATTTCCGTATGCGCGCAAATACTTGCTTCTTCGTATATTTTCGGATATTTCGGTATTGCACATACGCATACGTGCGGATTTAACAGCTTTGTACATACATATACGTGCGTATATATCCTTATGCTCATGTATAGGTGCTTTTCGTACGTGTACGTGCCTATAAGGACTTAAATGTGCGTATTATTGCATTTTGTAATCGTGCGTATGCTTGCGTTAATTTCCGTATGCGTGCGAATACTTACATGTTTGTGCACCTACATACGTATTTGTTCGTATATTCGCATATATATACGCATGCGTACGTTTATGTATGCGTGCGTTTATTTCCGTATGCGTGCAAATACTTACATGTTTGTGCATCTACACACGTATTTGTTCGTATATTTGGATATATGTACGTATACGTACGTTTTTGTATGCGTGCGGTTATTTCCGTATGCGTGCTAATACTTTCTTCTTCGTATATGTGCGGATATTTCTGATTTGTACATACGTTTACGTGCGGATTTAACCGTATTGTACATACATATACGTGCATATATATCCGTATACTCACGTATAGGTGCCTTTTTTCGTTCGTGATCGTGCCTATACGGAATTAAATGTGCACATAAGTGCGTTTTCGTACTCGTGCGTATGCGTGCGTTTATTACCGTATGCGTGCAAATACTTACATCTTTGTGCATCTACATGCGTATTTGTTCGTATATTTGCATATATGTACGTATGCGTACGTTTTTGTATGCGTGCGTTTATTTCCGAATGCTTGCAAATACTTACATCTTAGTGCGTATTTGTTCGTATATTTGCATATATGTACGTATGCGTACGTTTTTGTATGCGTGCGTTTATTTCCGTATGCGTGCTAATACTTTCTTCTTCGTATATGTGCGGATATTTCTGATTTGTATATACGTTTACGTGCGGATTTAACCGTATTGTACATACATATACGTGCATATATATCCGTATACTCACGTATAGGTGCCTTTTCGTTCGTGATCGTGCCTATACGGAATTAAATGTGCACATAAGTGCGTTTTCGTACTCGTGCGTATGCGTGCGTTTATTACCGTATGCGTGCAAATACTTACATCTTTATGCATCTACATGCGTATTTGTTCGTATATTTGCATATATGTACGTATGCGTACGTTTTTGTATGCGTGCGTTTATTTCCGTATGCGCGCAAATACTTACATCTTAGTGCGTATTTGTTCGTATATTTGCATAGATGTATGTATGCGTACGTTTTTGTATGCGTGCGTTTATTTCCGTATGCGTGCTAATAATTACATGTTTGTGCATCTACATGCGTATTTGTTCGTATATTTGCATATATGTACGTATGCGTGCGTTTTTGTATGCGTGCGTTTATTTCCGTATGCGCGCAAATACTTGCTTCTTCGTATATTTGCGGATATTTCGGTATTGCACATACGCATACGTGCGGATTTAACAGCTTTGTACATACGTATACGTGCGTATATATCCTTATGCTCATGTATAGGTGCTTTTCGTACGTGTACGTGCCTATAAGGACTTAAATGTACGTATTATTGCATTTTGTAATCGTGCGTATGCGTGCGTTAATTTCCGTATGCGTGCGAATGCTTACATCGTTGTGCATCTACATGCGTATTTTTGTTCGTATATTTGCATATATGTACGCATGCGTACGTTTTTGTATGTGTGCGTTTATTTCCGTATGCTTGCAAATACTTACATCTTAGTGCGTATTTGTTCGTATATTTGCATATATATACGTATGCGTACGTTTTTGTATGCGTGCGTTTATTTCCGTATGCGTGCTAATAATTACATGTTTGTGCATCTACATGCGTATTTGTTCGTATATTTGCATATATGTACTTATGCGTGCGTTTTGGTATGCGTGCGTTTATTTCCGTATGCGCGCAAATACTTGCTTTTTCGTATATGTGCGGATATTTCGGTATTGCACATACGCATACGTGCGGATTTAACAGCTATGTACATACCTATACGTGCGTATATATCCTTATGCTCATGTATAGGTGCTTTTCGTACGTGTACGTGCCTATAAGGACTTAAATGTGCGTATTATTGCATTTTGTAATCGTGCGTATGCGTGCGTAAATTTCCGTATGCGTGCGAATACTTACATGTTTGTGCATCTACATACGTATTTGTTCGTATATTCGCATATATATACGTATGCGTACGTTTTTGTATGCGTGCGTTTATTTCCGTATGCGTGCAAATACTTACATGTTTGTGCATCTACATGCGTATTTGTTCGTATATTTGCATATATGTACGTATGCGTACGTTTTTGTATGCGTGCGTTTATTTCCGTATGCGTGCTAATACTTTCTTTTTCGTATATGTGCGGATATTTCTGATTTGTACATACGTTTACGTGCGGATTTTACCGTATTGTACATACATATACGTGCATATATATCCGTATACTCACGTATAGGTGCCTTTTCGTTCGTGATCGTGCCTATACGGAATTAAATGTGCACATAAGTGCGTTTTCGTACTCGTGCGTATGCGTGCGTTTATTACCGTATGCGTGCAAATACTTACATCTTATGCATCTACATGCGTATTTGTTCGTATATTTGCATATATGTACGTATGCGTACGTTTTTGTATGCGTGCGTTTATTTCCGTATGCTTGCAAATACTTACATCTTAGTGCGTATTAGTTCGTATATTTGCATATATGTACGTATGCGTACGTTTTTGTATGCGTGCGTTTATTTCCGTATGCGTGCTAATAATTACATGTTTGTGCATCTACTTGCGTATTTGTTCGTATATTTGCATATATGTACGTATGCGTGCGTTTTTGTATGCGTGCGTTTATTTCCGTATGCGCGCAAATACTTGCTTCTTCGTATATTTTCGGATATTTCGGTATTGCACATACGCATACGTGCGGATTTAACAGCTTTGTACATACATATACGTGCGTATATATCCTTATGCTCATGTATAGGTGCTTTTCGTACGTGTACGTGCCTATAAGGACTTAAATGTGCGTATTATTGCATTTTGTAATCGTGCGTATGCTTGCGTTAATTTCCGTATGCGTGCGAATACTTACATGTTTGTGCATCTACATACGTATTTGTTCGTATATTCGCATATATGTACGTATACGTACGTTTTTGTATGCGTGCGGTTATTTCCGTATGCGTGCTAATACTTTCTTCTTCGTATATGTGCGGATATTTCTGATTTGTACATACGTTTACGTGCGGATTTAACCGTATTGTACATACATATACATGCATATATATCCGTATACTCACGTATAGGTGCCTTTTCGTTCGTGATCGTGCCTATACGGAATTAAATGTGCACATAAGTGCGTTTTTGTACTCGTGCGTATGCGTGCGTTTATTACCGTATGCGTGCAAATACTTACATCTTTGTGCATCTACATGCGTATTTGTTCGTATATTTGCATATATGTACGTATGCGTACGTTTTTGTATGCGTGCGTTTATTTCCGAATGCTTGCAAATACTTACATCTTAGTGCGTATTTGTTCGTATATTTGCATATATGTACGTATGCGTACGTTTTTGTATGCGTGCGTTTATTTCCGTATGCGTGCTAATACTTTCTTCTTCGTATATGTGCGGATATTTCTGATTTGTACATACGTTTACGTGCGGATTTAACCGTATTGTACATACATATACGTGCATATATATCCGTATACTCACGTATAGGTGCCTTTTCGTTCGTGATCGTGCCTATACGGAATTAAATGTGCACATAAGTGCGTTTTCGTACTCGTGCGTATGCGTGCGTTTATTACCGTATGCGTGCAAATACTTACATCTTTATGCATCTACATGCGTATTTGTTCGTATATTTGCATATATGTACGTATGCGTACGTTTTTGTATGCGTGCGTTTATTTCCGTATGCTTGCAAATACTTACATCTTAGTGCGTATTTGTTCGTATATTTGCATAGATGTATGTATGCGTACGTTTTTGTATGCGTGCGTTTATTTCCGTATGCGTGCTAATAATTACATGTTTGTGCATCTACATGCGTATTTGTTCGTATATTTGCATATATGTACGTATGCGTGCGTTTTTGTATGCGTGCGTTTATTTCCGTATGCGCGCAAATACTTGCTTCTTCGTATATTTGCGGATATTTCGGTATTGCACATACGCATACGTGCGGATTTAACAGCTTTGTACATACGTATACGTGCGTATATATCCTTATGCTCATGTATAGGTGCTTTTCGTACGTGTACGTGCCTATAAGGACTTAAATGTACGTATTATTGCATTTTGTAATCGTGCGTATGCGTGCGTTAATTTCCGTATGCGTGCGAATGCTTACATCGTTGTGCATCTACATGCGTATTTGTTCGTATATTTGCATATATGTACGCATGCGTACGTTTTTGTATGCGTGCGTTTATTTCCGTATGCTTGCAAATACTTACATCTTAGTGCGTATTTGTTCGTATATTTGCATATATATACGTATGCGTACGTTTTTGTATGCGTGCGTTTATTTCCGTATGCGTGCTAATAATTACATGTTTGTGCATCTACATGCGTATTTGTTCGTATATTTGCATATAAGTACTTATGCGTGCGTTTTGGTATGCGTGCGTTTATTTCCGTATGCGCGCAAATACTTGCTTTTTCGTATATGTGCGGATATTTCGGTATTGCACATACGCATACGTGCGGATTTAACAGCTATGTACATACCTATACGTGCGTATATATCCTTATGCTCATGTATAGGTGCTTTTCGTACGTGTACGTGCCTATAAGGACTTAAATGTGCGTATTATTGCATTTTGTAATCGTGCGTATGCGTGCGTTAATTTCCGTATGCGTGCGAATACTTACATGTTTGTGCATCTACATACGTATTTGTTCGTATATTCGCATATATATACGTATGCGTACGTTTTTTGTATGCGTGCGTTTATTTCCGTATGCGTGCAAATACTTACATGTTTGTGCATCTACATGCGTATTTTTCGTATCTTTGCATATATATGTACGTATGCGTACGTTTTGTATGCGTGCGTTTATTTCCGTATGCGTGCTAATACTTTCTTTTTCGTATATGTGCGGATATTTCTGATTTGTACATACGTTTACGTGCGGATTTAACCGTATTGTGCATACGTATGCGTGCATATGTCTCCATATACTCACGTAAAGGTGCCTTTTCGTGCGTGTACGTGCCTATAAGGACTTAAATGTGCGTATAAGTGTGTTATCGTACTCGTGCGTATGCGTGCGTTAATTTCCGTACGCGTGCGAATACTTGCATGTTTGTGCATCTACATGCGTATTTGTTCGCATATTTGCATATATATACGTATGCGTACGTTTTTGTATGCGTGCGTTTATTTCCGTATGCGTGCAAACACTTACATGTTTGTGCATCTACACACGTATTTGTTCGTATATTTGGATATATGTACGTATACGTACGTTTTTGTATGCGTGCGGTTATTTCCGCATGCGTGCTAATACTTTCTTCTTCGTATATGTGCGGATATTTCTGATTTGTACATACGTTTACGTGCGGATTTAACCGTATTGTACATACATATACGTGCATATATATCCGTATACTCACGTATAGGTGCCTTTTCGTTCGTGATCGTGTCTATACGGAATTAAATGTGCACATAAGTGCGTTTTCGTACTCGTGCGTATGCGTGCGTTTATTACCGTATGCGTGCAAATACTTACATCTTTGTGCATCTACATGCGTATTTGTTCGTATATTTGCATATATGTACGTATGCATACGTTTTTGTATGCGTGCGTTTATTTCCGAATGCTTGCAAATACTTACATCTTAGAGCGTATTTGTTCGTATATTTGCATATATGTACGTATGCGTACGTTTTTTGTATGCGTGCGTTTATTTCCGTATGCGTGCTAATAATTACATGTTTGTGCATCTACATGCGTATATGTTCGTATATTTGCATATATGTACGTATGCGTGCGTTTTGGTATGCGTGCGTTTATTTCCGTATGCGCGCAAATACTTGCTTTTTCGTATATGTGCGGATATTTCGGTATTGCACATACGCATACGTGCGGATTTAACAGCTATGTACATACCTATACGTGCGTATATATCCTTATGCTCATGTATAGGTGCTTTTCGTACGTGTACGTGCCTATAAGGACTTAAATGTGCGTATTATTGCATTTTGTAATCGTGCGTATGCGTGCGTTAAATTCCGTATGCGTGCGAATACTTACATGTTTGTGCATCTACATACGTATTTGTTCGTATATTCGCATATATATACGTATGCGTACGTTTTTGTATGCGTGCGTTTATTTCCGTATGCGTGCAAATACTTGCATGTTTGTGCATCTACATGCGTATTTGTTCGTATATTTGCATATATGTACGTATGCGTACGTTTTTGTATGCGTGAGTTTTTTTCCGTATGCGTGCTAATACTTTCTTCTTCGTATATGTGCGGATATTTCTGATTTGTACATACGTTTACGTGCGGATTTAACCGTATTGTGCATACGTATGCGTGCATACGTCTCCTTATACTCACGTAAAGGTGCCTTTTCGTGCGTGTACGTGCCTATAAGGACTTAAATGTGCGTGTAAGTGCGTTATCGTACTCGTGCGTATGCGTGCGTTAATTTCCGTATGCGTGCGAATACTTACATGTTTGTGCATCTACATGCGTATTTGTTCGTATATTTGCATATATATACGTATGCGAACGTTTTTGTATGCGTGCGTTTATTTCCGTATGCGTGCAAACACTTACATGTTTGTGCATCTACACACGTATTTGTTCGTATATTTGGATATATGTACGTAAACGTACGTTTTTGTATGCGTGCGGTTATTTCCGTATGCGTGCTAATACTTTCTTCTTCGTATATGTGCGGATATTTCTGATTTGTACATACGTTTACGTGCGGATTTAACCGTATTGTACATACATATACGTGCATATATATCCGTATACTCACGTATAGGTGCCTTTTCGTTCGTGATCGTGCCTATACGGAATTAAATGTGCACATAAGTGCGTTTTCGTACTCGTGCGTATGCGTGCGTTTATTACCGTATGCGTGCAAATACTTACATCTTTGTGCATCTACATGCGTATTTGTTCGTATATTTGCATATATGTACGTATGCGTACGTTTTTGTATGTGTGCGTTTATTTCCGTATGCTTGCAAATACTTACATCTTAGTGCGTATTTGTTCGTATATTTGCATATATGTACGTATGCGTACGTTTTTTGTATGCGTGCGTTTATTTCCGTATGCGTGCTAATAATTACATGTTTGTGCATCTACATGCGTATTTGTTCGTATATTTGCATATATGTACGTATGCGTGCGTTTTGGTATGCGTGCGGTTATTTCCGTATGCGTGCTAATACTTTCTTCTTCGTATATGTGCGGATATTTCTGATTTGTACATACGTTTACGTGCGGATTTAACCGTATTGTACATACATATACGTGAATATATATCCGTATACTCACGTATAGGTGCCTTTTCGTTCGTGATCGTGCCTATACGGAATTAAATGTGCACATAAGTGCGTTTTCGTACTCGTGCGTATGCGTGCGTTTATTACCGTATGCGTGCAAATACTTACATCTTTGTGCATCTACATGCGTATTTGTTCGTATATTTGCATATATGTACGTACACGTACGTTTTTGTATGCGTGCGTTTATTTCCGAATGCTTGCAAATACTTACATCTTAGTGCGTATTTGTTCGTATATTTGCATATATGTACGTATGCGTACGTTTTTGTATGCGTGCGTTTATTTCCGTATGCGTGCTAATAATTACATGTTTGTGCATCTACATGCGTATATGTTCGTATATTTGCATATATGTACGTATGCGTGCGTTTTGGTATGCGTGCGTTTATTTCCGTATGCGCGCAAATACTTGCTTTTTCGTATATGTGCGGATATTTCGGTATTGCACATACGCATACGTGCGGATTTAACAGCTATGTACATACCTATACGTGCGTATATATCCTTATGCTCATGTATAGGTGCTTTTCGTACGTGTACGTGCCTATAAGGACTTAAATGTGCGTATTATTGCATTTTGTAATCGTGCGTATGCGTGCGTTAAATTCCGTATGCGTGCGAATACTTACATGTTTGTGCATCTACATACGTATTTGTTCGTATATTCGCATATATATACGTATGCGTACGTTTTTGTATGCGTGCGTTTATTTCCGTATGCGTGCAAATACTTGCATGTTTGTGCATCTACATGCGTATTTGTTCGTATATTTGCATATATGTACGTATGCGTACGTCTTTGTATGCGTGAGTTTTTCCGTTCCGTATGCGTGCTAATACTTTCTTCTTCGTATATGTGCGGATATTTCTGATTTGTACATACGTTTACGTGCGGATTTAACCGTATTGTGCATACGTATGCGTGCATACGTCTCCTTATACTCACGTAAAGGTGCCTTTTCGTGCGTGTACGTGCCTATAAGGACTTAAATGTGCGTGTAAGTGCGTTATCGTACTCGTGCGTATGCGTGCGTTAATTTCCGTATGCGTGCGAATACTTACATGTTTGTGCATCTACATGCGTATTTGTTCGTATATTTGCATATATATACGTATGCGAACGTTTTTGTATGCGTGCGTTTATTTCCGTATGCGTGCAAACACTTACATGTTTGTGCATCTACACACGTATTTGTTCGTATATTTGGATATATGTACGTAAACGTACGTTTTTGTATGCGTGCGGTTATTTCCGTATGCGTGCTAATACTTTCTTCTTCGTATATGTGCGGATATTTCTGATTTGTACATACGTTTACGTGCGGATATAACCGTATTGTACATACATATACGTGCATATATATCCGTATACTCACGTATAGGTGCCTTTTCGTTCGTGATCGTGCCTATACGGAATTAAATGTGCACATAAGTGCGTTTTCGTACTCGTGCGTATGCGTGCGTTTATTACCGTAAGCGTGCAAATACTTACATCTTTGTGCATCTACATGCGTATTTGTTCGTATATTTGCATATATGTACGTATGCGTACGTTTTTGTATGTGTGCGTTTATTTCCGTATGCTTGCAAATACTTACATCTTAGTGCGTATTTGTTCGTATATTTGCATATATGTACGTATGCGTACGTTTTTGTATGCGTGCGTTTATTTCCGTATGCGTGCTAATAATTACATGTTTGTGCATCTACATGCGTATTTGTTCGTATATTTGCATATATGTACGTATGCGTGCGTTTTGGTATGCGTGCGGTTATTTCCGTATGCGTGCTAATACTTTCTTCTTCGTATATGTGCGGATATTTCTGATTTGTACATACGTTTACGTGCGGATTTAACCGTATTGTACATACATATACGTGAATATATATCCGTATACTCACGTATAGGTGCCTTTTCGTTCGTGATCGTGCCTATACGGAATTAAATGTGCACATAAGTGCGTTTTCGTACTCGTGCTTATGCGTGCGTTTATTACCGTATGCGTGCAAATACTTACATCTTTGTGCATCTACATGCGTATTTGTTCGTATATTTGCATATATGTACGTACACGTACGTTTTTGTATGCGTGCGTTTATTTCCGAATGCTTGCAAATACTTACATCTTAGTGCGTATTTGTTCGTATATTTGCATATATGTACGTATGCGTACGTTTTTGTATGCGTGCGTTTATTTCCGTATGCGTGCTAATAATTACATGTTTGTGCATCTACATGCGTATTTGTTCGTATATTTGCGTATATGTACGTATGCGTGCGTTTTTGTATGCGTGCGTTTATTTCCGTATGCGCGCAAATACTTGCTTCTTCGTATATTTGCGGATATTTCGGTATTGCACATACGCATACGTGCGGATTTAACAGCTTTGTATATACGTATACGTGCGTATATATCCTTATGCTCATGTATAGGTGCTTTTCGTACGTGTACGTGCCTATAAGGACTTAAATGTGCGTATTATTGCACTTTGTAATCGTGCGTATGCGTGCGTTAATTTCCGTATACGTGCGAATGCTTACATGTTTGTGCATCTACATGCGTATTTGTTCGTATATTTGCATATATGTACGTATGCGTACGTTTTTGTATGTGTGCGTTTATTTCCGTATGCTTGCAAATACATCTTAGTGCGTATTTGTTCGTATATTTGCATATATGTACGTATGCGTACGTTTTTGTATGCGTGCGTTTATTTCCGTATGCGTGCTAATAAGTACATGTTTGTGCATCTACATGCGTATTTGTTCGTATATTTGCATATATGTACGTATGCGTGCGTTTTGGTATGCGTGCGTTTATTTCCGTATGCGCGCAAATACTTACATGTTTGTGCATCTACATGCGTATTTGTTCGTATATTTGCATATATGTACGTATGCGTACGTTTTTGTATGCGTGCGTTTATTTCCGTATGCTTGCAAATACTTACATCTTAGTGCGTATTTGTTCGTATATTTGCATATATGTACGTATGCGTACGTTTTTGTATGCGTGCGTTTATTTCCGTATGCGTGCTAATAATTACATGTTTGTGCATCTACATGCGTATTTGTTCGTATATTTGCATATATGTACGTATGCGTGCGTTTTTGTATGCGTGCGTTTATTTCCGTATGCGCGCAAATACTTGCTTCTTCGTATATTTTCGGATATTTCGGTATTGCACATACGCATACGTGCGGATTTAACAGCTTTGTACATACATATACGTGCGTATATATCCTTATGCTCATGTATAGGTGCTTTTCGTACGTGTACGTGCCTATAAGGACTTAAATGTGCGTATTATTGC
Source organism: Urechis unicinctus (assembly GCA_034190875.2). Taxonomy (NCBI): domain Eukaryota; kingdom Metazoa; phylum Annelida; class Polychaeta; order Xenopneusta; family Urechidae; genus Urechis; species Urechis unicinctus. Next base: position 85,622 of record JAXDRA010000131.1, on the reverse strand, counting down.
ATTTTGTAATCGTGCGTATGCTTGCGTTAATTTCCGTATGCGTGCGAATACTTACATGTTTGTGCACCTACATACGTATTTGTTCGTATATTCGCATATATATACGCATGCGTACGTTTATGTATGCGTGCGTTTATTTCCGTATGCGTGCAAATACTTACATGTTTGTGCATCTACACACGTATTTGTTCGTATATTTGGATATATGTACGTATACGTACGTTTTTGTATGCGTGCGGTTATTTCCGTATGCGTGCTAATACTTTCTTCTTCTTCGTATATGTGCGGATATTTCTGATTTGTACATACGTTTACGTGCGGATTTAACCGTATTGTACATACATATACGTGCATATATATCCGTATACTCACGTATAGGTGCCTTTTCGTTCGTGATCGTGCCTATACGGAATTAAATGTGCACATAAGTGCGTTTTCGTACTCGTGCGTATGCGTGCGTTTATTACCGTATGCGTGCAAATACTTACATCTTTGTGCATCTACATGCGTATTTGTTCGTATATTTGCATATATGTACGTATGCGTACGTTTTTGTATGCGTGCGTTTATTTCCGAATGCTTGCAAATACTTACATCTTAGTGCGTATTTGTTCGTATATTTGCATATATGTACGTATGCGTACGTTTTTGTATGCGTGCGTTTATTTCCGTATGCGTGCTAATACTTTCTTCTTCGTATATGTGCGGATATTTCTGATTTGTATATACGTTTACGTGCGGATTTAACCGTATTGTACATACATATACGTGCATATATATCCGTATACTCACGTATAGGTGCCTTTTCGTTCGTGATCGTGCCTATACGGAATTAAATGTGCACATAAGTGCGTTTTCGTACTCGTGCGTATGCGTGCGTTTATTACCGTATGCGTGCAAATACTTACATCTTTATGCATCTACATGCGTATTTGTTCGTATATTTGCATATATGTACGTATGCGTACGTTTTTGTATGCGTGCGTTTATTTCCGTATGCGCGCAAATACTTACATCTTAGTGCGTATTTGTTCGTATATTTGCATAGATGTATGTATGCGTACGTTTTTGTATGCGTGCGTTTATTTCCGTATGCGTGCTAATAATTACATGTTTGTGCATCTACATGCGTATTTGTTCGTATATTTGCATATATGTACGTATGCGTGCGTTTTTGTATGCGTGCGTTTATTTCCGTATGCGCGCAAATACTTGCTTCTTCGTATATTTGCGGATATTTCGGTATTGCACATACGCATACGTGCGGATTTAACAGCTTTGTACATACGTATACGTGCGTATATATCCTTATGCTCATGTATAGGTGCTTTTCGTACGTGTACGTGCCTATAAGGACTTAAATGTACGTATTATTGCATTTGTAATCGTGCGTATGCGTGCGTTAATTTCCGTATGCGTGCGAATGCTACATCGTTGTGCATCTACATGCGTATTTGTTCGTATATTTGCATATATGTACGCATGCGTACGTTTTTGTATGTGTGCGTTTATTTCCGTATGCTTGCAAATACTTACATCTTAGTGCGTATTTGTTCGTATATTTGCATATATATACGTATGCGTACGTTTTTGTATGCGTGCGTTTATTTCCGTATGCGTGCTAATAATTACATGTTTGTGCATCTACATGCGTATTTGTTCGTATATTTGCATATATGTACGTATACGTACGTTTTTGTATGCGTGCGGTTATTTCCGTATGCGTGCTAATACTTTCTTCTTCGTATATGTGCGGATATTTCTGATTTGTACATACGTTTACGTGCGGATTTAACCGTATTGTACATACATATACGTGCATATATATCCGTATACTCACGTATAGGTGCCTTTTCGTTCGTGATCGTGCCTATACGGAATTAAATGTGCACATAAGTGCGTTTTCGTACTCGTGCGTATGCGTGCGTTTATTACCGTATGCGTGCAAATACTTACATCTTTGTGCATCTACATGCGTATTTGTTCGTATATTTGCATATATGTACGTATGCGTACGTTTTTGTATGCGTGCGTTTATTTCCGAATGCTTGCAAATACTTACATCTTAGTGCGTATTTGTTCGTATATTTGCATATATGTACGTATGCGTACGTTTTTGTATGCGTGCGTTTATTTCCGTATGCGTGCTAATACTTTCTTCTTCGTATATGTGCGGATATTTCTGATTTGTATATACGTTTACGTGCGGATTTAACCGTATTGTACATACATATATACGTGCATATATATCCGTATACTCACGTATAGGTGCCTTTTCGTTCGTGATCGTGCCTATACGGAATTAAATGTGCACATAAGTGCGTTTTCGTACTCGTGCGTATGCGTGCGTTTATTACCGTATGCGTGCAAATACTTACATCTTTATGCATCTACATGCGTATTTGTTCGTATATTTGCATATATGTACGTATGCGTACGTTTTTGTATGCGTGCGTTTATTTCCGTATGCGCGCAAATACTTACATCTTAGTGCGTATTTGTTCGTATATTTGCATAGATGTATGTATGCGTACGTTTTTGTATGCGTGCGTTTATTTCCGTATGCGTGCTAATAATTACATGTTTGTGCATCTACATGCGTATTTGTTCGTATATTTGCATATATGTACGTATGCGTGCGTTTTTGTATGCGTGCGTTTATTTCCGTATGCGCGCAAATACTTGCTTCTTCGTATATTTGCGGATATTTCGGTATTGCACATACGCATACGTGCGGATTTAACAGCTTTGTACATACGTATACGTGCGTATATATCCTTATGCTCATGTATAGGTGCTTTTCGTACGTGTACGTGCCTATAAGGACTTAAATGTACGTATTATTGCATTTTGTAATCGTGCGTATGCGTGCGTTAATTTCCGTATGCGTGCGAATGCTTACATCGTTGTGCATCTACATGCGTATTTGTTCGTATATTTGCATATATGTACGCATGCGTACGTTTTTGTATGTGTGCGTTTATTTCCGTATGCTTGCAAATACTTACATCTTAGTGCGTATTTGTTCGTATATTTGCATATATATACGTATGCGTACGTTTTTGTATGCGTGCGTTTATTTCCGTATGCGTGCTAATAATTACATGTTTGTGCATCTACATGCGTATTTGTTCGTATATTTGCATATATGTACGTATACGTACGTTTTTGTATGCGTGCGGTTATTTCCGTATGCGTGCTAATACTTTCTTCTTCGTATATGTGCGGATATTTCTGATTTGTACATACGTTTACGTGCGGATTTAACCGTATTGTACATACATATACGTGCATATATATCCGTATACTCACGTATAGGTGCCTTTTCGTTCGTGATCGTGCCTATACGGAATTAAATGTGCACATAAGTGCGTTTTCGTACTCGTGCGTATGCGTGCGTTTATTACCGTATGCGTGCAAATACTTACATCTTTGTGCATCTACATGCGTATTTGTTCGTATATTTGCATATATGTACGTATGCGTACGTTTTTGTATGCGTGCGTTTATTTCCGAATGCTTGCAAATACTTACATCTTAGTGCGTATTTGTTCGTATATTTGCATATATGTACGTATGCGTACGTTTTTGTATGCGTGCGTTTATTTCCGTATGCGTGCTAATACTTTCTTCTTCGTATATGTGCGGATATTTCTGATTTGTATATACGTTTACGTGCGGATTTAACCGTATTGTACATACATATACGTGCATATATATCCGTATACTCACGTATAGGTGCCTTTTCGTTCGTGATCGTGCCTATACGGAATTAAATGTGCACATAAGTGCGTTTTCGTACTCGTGCGTATGCGTGCGTTTATTACCGTATGCGTGCAAATACTTACATCTTTATGCATCTACATGCGTATTTGTTCGTATATTTGCATATATGTACGTATGCGTACGTTTTTGTATGCGTGCGTTTATTTCCGTATGCGCGCAAATACTTACATCTTAGTGCGTATTTGTTCGTATATTTGCATAGATGTATGTATGCGTACGTTTTTGTATGCGTGCGTTTATTTCCGTATGCGTGCTAATAATTACATGTTTGTGCATCTACATGCGTATTTGTTCGTATATTTGCATATATGTACGTATGCGTGCGTTTTTGTATGCGTGCGTTTATTTCCGTATGCGCGCAAATACTTGCTTCTTCGTATATTTGCGGATATTTCGGTATTGCACATACGCATACGTGCGGATTTAACAGCTTTGTACATACGTATACGTGCGTATATATCCTTATGCTCATGTATAGGTGCTTTTCGTACGTGTACGTGCCTATAAGGACTTAAATGTACGTATTATTGCATTTTGTAATCGTGCGTATGCGTGCGTTAATTTCCGTATGCGTGCGAATGCTTACATCGTTGTGCATCTACATGCGTATTTGTTCGTATATTTGCATATATGTACGCATGCGTACGTTTTTGTATGTGTGCGTTTATTTCCGTATGCTTGCAAATACTTACATCTTAGTGCGTATTTGTTCGTATATTTGCATATATATACGTATGCGTACGTTTTTGTATGCGTGCGTTTATTTCCGTATGCGTGCTAATAATTACATGTTTGTGCATCTACATGCGTATTTGTTCGTATATTTGCATATATGTACTTATGCGTGCGTTTTGGTATGCGTGCGTTTATTTCCGTATGCGCGCAAATACTTGCTTTTTCGTATATGTGCGGATATTTCGGTATTGCACATACGCATACGTGCGGATTTAACAGCTATGTACATACCTATACGTGCGTATATATCCTTATGCTCATGTATAGGTGCTTTTCGTACGTGTACGTGCCTATAAGGACTTAAATGTGCGTATTATTGCATTTTGTAATCGTGCGTATGCGTGCGTAAATTTCCGTATGCGTGCGAATACTTACATGTTTGTGCATCTACATACGTATTTGTTCGTATATTCGCATATATATACGTATGCGTACGTTTTTGTATGCGTGCGTTTATTTCCGTATGCGTGCAAATACTTACATGTTTGTGCATCTACATGCGTATTTGTTCGTATATTTGCATATATGTACGTATGCGTACGTTTTTGTATGCGTGCGTTTATTTCCGTATGCGTGCTAATACTTTCTTTTTCGTATATGTGCGGATATTTCTGATTTGTACATACGTTTACGTGCGGATTTTACCGTATTGTACATACATATACGTGCATATATATCCGTATACTCACGTATAGGTGCCTTTTCGTTCGTGATCGTGCCTATACGGAATTAAATGTGCACATAAGTGCGTTTTCGTACTCGTGCGTATGCGTGCGTTTATTACCGTATGCGTGCAAATACTTACATCTTTATGCATCTACATGCGTATTTGTTCGTATATTTGCATATATGTACGTATGCGTACGTTTTTGTATGCGTGCGTTTATTTCCGTATGCTTGCAAATACTTACATCTTAGTGCGTATTAGTTCGTATATTTGCATATATGTACGTATGCGTACGTTTTTGTATGCGTGCGTTTATTTCCGTATGCGTGCTAATAATTACATGTTTGTGCATCTACTTGCGTATTTGTTCGTATATTTGCATATATGTACGTATGCGTGCGTTTTTGTATGCGTGCGTTTATTTCCGTATGCGCGCAAATACTTGCTTCTTCTTATTTGCGTATATTTCGGTATTCGGACGCATTTCGGTATTGCACATACGCATACGTGCGGATTTAATGTGCAGCTTTGTACATACATATACGTGCGTATACTACATCCTTGTGCATCTACATGTATTTGTAATCGTATATTTGCATATATGTACGTATTATTGCGTACGTACGTGTATGCGTGCCTTTCCGTAGGAAATACTTAAATGTGCATCTACATGCGTATTTGTTCGTATATTTGCATATATGTACGTCGTACGTTTTTTTGTATGCGTGCGTTAATTTCCGTATGCGTGCGAATACTTACATGTTTGTGCATCTACATTCGTATTTGTTCGTATATTTGCATATATGTACGTATACGTACGTTTTTGTATGCGTGCGGTTATTTCCGTATGCGTGCATATACTTTCTTCTTCGTATATGTGCGGATATTTCTGATTTGTACATACGTTTACGTGCGGATTTAACCGTATTGTACATACATATACATGCATATATATCCTATACTCACGTATAGGTGCCTTTTCGTTCGTGATCGTGCCTATACGGAATTAAATGTGCACATAAGTGCGTTTTTGTACTCGTGCGTATGCGTGCGTTTATTACCGTATGCGTGCAAATACTTACATCTTTGTGCATCTACATGCGTATTTGTTCGTATATTTGCATATATGTACGTATGCGTACGTTTTTGTATGCGTGCGTTTATTTCCGAATGCTTGCAAATACTTACATCTTAGTGCGTATTTGTTCGTATATTTGCATATATGTACGTATGCGTACGTTTTTGTATGCGTGCGTTTATTTCCGTATGCGTGCTAATACTTTCTTCTTCGTATATGTGCGGATATTTCTGATTTGTACATACGTTTACGTGCGGATTTAACCGTATTGTACATACATATACGTGCATATATATCCGTATACTCACGTATAGGTGCCTTTTCGTTCGTGATCGTGCCTATACGGAATTAAATGTGCACATAAGTGCGTTTTCGTACTCGTGCGTATGCGTGCGTTTATTACCGTATGCGTGCAAATACTTACATCTTTATGCATCTACATGCGTATTTGTTCGTATATTTGCATATATGTACGTATGCGTACGTTTTTGTATGCGTGCGTTTATTTCCGTATGCTTGCAAATACTTACATCTTAGTGCGTATTTGTTCGTATATTTGCATAGATGTATGTATGCGTACGTTTTTGTATGCGTGCGTTTATTTCCGTATGCGTGCTAATAATTACATGTTTGTGCATCTACATGCGTATTTGTTCGTATATTTGCATATATGTACGTATGCGTGCGTTTTTTGTATGCGTGCGTTTATTTCCGTATGCGCGCAAATACTTGCTTCTTCGTATATTTGCGGATATTTCGGTATTGCACATACGCATACGTGCGGATTTAACAGCTTTGTACATACGTATACGTGCGTATATATCCTTATGCTCATGTATAGGTGCTTTTCGTACGTGTACGTGCCTATAAGGACTTAAATGTACGTATTATTGCATTTTGTAATCGTGCGTATGCGTGCGTTAATTTCCGTATGCGTGCGAATGCTTACATCGTTGTGCATCTACATGCGTATTTGTTCGTATATTTGCATATATGTACGCATGCGTACGTTTTTGTATGCGTGCGTTTATTTCCGTATGCTTGCAAATACTTACATCTTAGTGCGTATTTGTTCGTATATTTGCATATATATACGTATGCGTACGTTTTTGTATGCGTGCGTTTATTTCCGTATGCGTGCTAATAATTACATGTTTGTGCATCTACATGCGTATTTGTTCGTATATTTGCATATAAGTACTTATGCGTGCGTTTTGGTATGCGTGCGTTTATTTCCGTATGCGCGCAAATACTTGCTTTTTCGTATATGTGCGGATATTTCGGTATTGCACATACGCATACGTGCGGATTTAACAGCTATGTACATACCTATACGTGCGTATATATCCTTATGCTCATGTATAGGTGCTTTTCGTACGTGTACGTGCCTATAAGGACTTAAATGTGCGTATTATTGCATTTTGTAATCGTGCGTATGCGTGCGTTAATTTCCGTATGCGTGCGAATACTTACATGTTTGTGCATCTACATACGTATTTGTTCGTATATTCGCATATATATACGTATGCGTACGTTTTTGTATGCGTGCGTTTATTTCCGTATGCGTGCAAATACTTACATGTTTGTGCATCTACATGCGTATTTGTTCGTATCTTTGCATATATGTACGTATGCGTACGTTTTTGTATGCGTGCGTTTATTTCCGTATGCGTGCTAATACTTTCTTTTTCGTATATGTGCGGATATTTCTGATTTGTACATACGTTTACGTGCGGATTTAACCGTATTGTGCATACGTATGCGTGCATATGTCTCCATATACTCACGTAAAGGTGCCTTTTCGTGCGTGTACGTGCCTATAAGGACTTAAATGTGCGTATAAGTGTGTTATCGTACTCGTGCGTATGCGTGCGTTAATTTCCGTACGCGTGCGAATACTTGCATGTTTGTGCATCTACATGCGTATTTGTTCGCATATTTGCATATATATACGTATGCGTACGTTTTTGTATGCGTGCGTTTATTTCCGTATGCGTGCAAACACTTACATGTTTGTGCATCTACACACGTATTTGTTCGTATATTTGGATATATGTACGTATACGTACGTTTTTGTATGCGTGCGGTTATTTCCGCATGCGTGCTAATACTTTTCTTCTTCGTATATGTGCGGATATTTCTGATTTGTACATACGTTTACGTGCGGATTTAACCGTATTGTACATACATATACGTGCATATATATCCGTATACTCACGTATAGGTGCCTTTTCGTTCGTGATCGTGTCTATACGGAATTAAATGTGCACATAAGTGCGTTTTCGTACTCGTGCGTATGCGTGCGTTTATTACCGTATGCGTGCAAATACTTACATCTTTGTGCATCTACATGCGTATTTGTTCGTATATTTGCATATATGTACGTATGCATACGTTTTTGTATGCGTGCGTTTATTTCCGAATGCTTGCAAATACTTACATCTTAGAGCGTATTTGTTCGTATATTTGCATATATGTACGTATGCGTACGTTTTTGTATGCGTGCGTTTATTTCCGTATGCGTGCTAATAATTACATGTTTGTGCATCTACATGCGTATATGTTCGTATATTTGCATATATGTACGTATGCGTGCGTTTTGGTATGCGTGCGTTTATTTCCGTATGCGCGCAAATACTTGCTTTTTCGTATATGTGCGGATATTTCGGTATTGCACATACGCATACGTGCGGATTTAACAGCTATGTACATACCTATACGTGCGTATATATCCTTATGCTCATGTATAGGTGCTTTTTCGTACGTGTACGTGCCTATAAGGACTTAAATGTGCGTATTATTGCATTTTGTAATCGTGCGTATGCGTGCGTTAAATTCCGTATGCGTGCGAATACTTACATGTTTGTGCATCTACATACGTATTTGTTCGTATATTCGCATATATATACGTATGCGTACGTTTTTGTATGCGTGCGTTTATTTCCGTATGCGTGCAAATACTTGCATGTTTGTGCATCTACATGCGTATTTGTTCGTATATTTGCATATATGTACGTATGCGTACGTTTTTGTATGCGTGAGTTTATTTCCGTATGCGTGCTAATACTTTCTTCTTCGTATATGTGCGGATATTTCTGATTTGTACATACGTTTACGTGCGGATTTAACCGTATTGTGCATACGTATGCGTGCATACGTCTCCTTATACTCACGTAAAGGTGCCTTTTCGTGCGTGTACGTGCCTATAAGGACTTAAATGTGCGTGTAAGTGCGTTATCGTACTCGTGCGTATGCGTGCGTTAATTTCCGTATGCGTGCGAATACTTACATGTTTGTGCATCTACATGCGTATTTGTTCGTATATTTGCATATATGTACGTATGCGTACGTTTTTGTATGTGTGCGTTTATTTCCGTATGCTTGCAAATACTTACATCTTAGTGCGTATTTGTTCGTATATTTGCATATATGTACGTATGCGTACGTTTTTGTATGCGTGCGTTTATTTCCGTATGCGTGCTAATAATTACATGTTTGTGCATCTACATGCGTATTTGTTCGTATATTTGCATATATGTACGTATGCGTGCGTTTTGGTATGCGTGCGGTTATTTCCGTATGCGTGCTAATACTTTCTTCTTCGTATATGTGCGGATATTTCTGATTTGTACATACGTTTACGTGCGGATTTAACCGTATTGTACATACATATACGTGAATATATATCCGTATACTCACGTATAGGTGCCTTTTCGTTCGTGATCGTGCCTATACGGAATTAAATGTGCACATAAGTGCGTTTTCGTACTCGTGCGTATGCGTGCGTTTATTACCGTATGCGTGCAAATACTTACATCTTTGTGCATCTACATGCGTATTTGTTCGTATATTTGCATATATGTACGTACACGTACGTTTTTGTATGCGTGCGTTTATTTCCGAATGCTTGCAAATACTTACATCTTAGTGCGTATTTGTTCGTATATTTGCATATATGTACGTATGCGTACGTTTTGTATGCGTGCGTTTATTTCCGTATGCGTGCTAATAATACATGTTTGTGCATCTACATGCGTATATGTTCGTATATTTGCATATATGTACGTATGCGTGCGTTTTGGTATGCGTGCGTTTATTTCCGTATGCGCGCAAATACTTGCTTTTTCGTATATGTGCGGATATTTCGGTATTGCACATACGCATACGTGCGGATTTAACAGCTATGTACATACCTATACGTGCGTATATATCCTTATGCTCATGTATAGGTGCTTTTCGTACGTGTACGTGCCTATAAGGACTTAAATGTGCGTATTATTGCATTTTGTAATCGTGCGTATGCGTGCGTTAAATTCCGTATGCGTGCGAATACTTACATGTTTGTGCATCTACATACGTATTTGTTCGTATATTCGCATATATATACGTATGCGTACGTTTTTGTATGCGTGCGTTTATTTCCGTATGCGTGCAAATACTTGCATGTTTGTGCATCTACATGCGTATTTGTTCGTATATTTGCATATATGTACGTATGCGTACGTCTTTGTATGCGTGAGTTTATTTCCGTATGCGTGCTAATACTTTCTTCTTCGTATATGTGCGGCGTATAATTTCCGTATTCTGATTTGTACATACGTATACGTGCGGATTTAACCGTATTGTGCATACGTATGCGTGCATATTTCTCCTTATACTCACGTATAGGTGCCTTTTCGTGCGTGTACGTGCCTATAAGGACTTAAATGTGCGTGTACGTGGTGCCTTTACCGTGCGTTATCGTACTCGTGTATGCGTATGCGTATGCGTAGCGTGCGTTACATCTTTGTGCATATGCGTGCGTTCGTATACTTACATGTTTGTGCATCTACATTTTTGTATGTATTTGTATGCGTAAATACTTATATCTTACGTGCGTATTTGTTCGTATATTTGCATATATGTACGTATGCGTACGTTTGTATGTGCGTTTATTTCCGTATGCGTGCGTACTTACATGTTTTGTGCATCTACATGCGTATTTGTTCGTATATTTGCATATATATGTACGTAAACGTACGTTTTGGTATGCGTGCGGTTATTTCCGTATGCGTGCTAATACTTTCTTCTTCGTATATGTGCGGATATTTCTGATTTGTACATACGTTTACGTGCGGATTTAACCGTATTGTACATACATATACGTGCATATATATCCGTATACTCACGTATAGGTGCCTTTTCGTTCGTGATCGTGCCTATACGGAATTAAATGTGCACATAAGTGCGTTTTCGTACTCGTGCGTATGCGTGCGTTTATTACCGTATGCGTGCAAATACTTACATCTTTGTGCATCTACATGCGTATTTGTTCGTATATTTGCATATATGTACGTATGCGTACGTTTTTGTATGCGTGCGTTTATTTCCGAATGCTTGCAAATACTTACATCTTAGTGCGTATTTGTTCGTATATTTGCATATATGTACGTATGCGTACGTTTTTGTATGCGTGCGTTTATTTCCGTATGCGTGCTATTAATTACATGTTTGTGCATCTACATGCGTATTTGTTCGTATATTTGCGTATATGTACGTATGCGTGCGTTTTTGTATGCGTGCGTTTATTTCCGTATGCGCGCAAATACTTGCTTCTTCGTATATTTGCGGATATTTCGGTATTGCACATACGCATACGTGCGGATTTAACAGCTTTGTATATACGTATACGTGCGTATATATCCTTATGCTCATGTATAGGTGCTTTTCGTACGTGTACGTGCCTATAAGGACTTAAATGTGCGTATTATTGCACTTTGTAATCGTGCGTATGCGTGCGTTAATTTCCGTATACGTGCGAATGCTTACATCTTTGTGCATCTACATGCGTATTTGTTCGTATATTTGCATATATGTACGTATGCGTACGTTTTTGTATGTGTGCGTTTATTTCCGTATGCTTGCAAATACTTACATCTTAGTGCGTATTTGTTCGTATATTTGCATATATGTACGTATGCGTACGTTTTTGTATGCGTGCGTTTATTTCCGTATGCGTGCTAATAAGTACATGTTTGTGCATCTACATGCGTATTTGTTCGTATATTTGCATATATGTACGTATGCGTGCGTTTTGGTATGCGTGCGTTTATTTCCGTATGCGCGCAAATACTTGCTTCTTCGTATATGTGCGGATATTTCGGTATTGCACATACGCATACGTGCGGATTTAACAGCTTTGTACATACGTATACGTGCGTATATATCCTTATGCTCATGTATAGGTGCTTTTCGTACGTGTACGTGCCTATAAGGACTTAAATGTGCGTATTATTGCATTTTGTAATCGTTCGTATGCGTGCGTTAATTTCCGTATGCGTGCTAATAATTACATGTTTGTGCATCTACATGCGTATTTGTTCGTATATTTGCATATATGTACGTATGCGTACGTTTATGTATGCGTGCGTTTATTTCGGTATGCGTGCTAATACTTTCTTCTTCGTATATGTGCGGATATTTCTGATTTGTACATACGTTTACGTGCGGATTTAACCGTATTGTGCATACGTATGCGAGCATATGTCTCCTTATACTCACGTAAAGGTGCCTTTTCGTGCGTGTACGTGCCTATAAGGACTTAAATGTGCGTATAAGTGCGTTATCGTACTCGTGCGTATGCGTGCGTTAATTTTCGTATGCGTGCGAATACTTACATGTTTGTGCATCTACATGCGTATTTGTTCGTATATTTGCATATATGTACGTACACGTACGTTTTTGTATGCGTGCGGTTATTTCCGTATGCGTGCTAATACTTTCTTCTTCGTATATGTGCGGATATTTCTGATTTGTACATGCGTTTACGTGCGGATTTAACCGTATTGTACATTCATATACGTGCATATATATCCGTATACTCACGTATAGGTGCCTTTTCGTTCGTGATCGTGCCTATACGGAATTAAATGTGCACATAAGTGCGTTTTCGTACTCGTGCGTATGCGTGCGTTTATTACCGTATGCGTGCAAATACTTACATCTTTGTGCATCTACATGCGTATTTGTTCGTATATTTGCATATATGTACGTACACGTACGTTTTTGTATATGCGTGCGTTTATTTCCGAATGCTTGCAAATACTTACATCTTAGTGCGTATGTGTTCGTATATTTGCATATATGTACGTATGCGTACGTTTTTGTATGCGTGCGTTTATTTCCGTATGCGTGCTAATAATTACATGTTTGTGCATCTACATGCGTATTTGTTCGTATATTTGCGTATATGTACGTATGCGTGCGTTTTTGTATGCGTGCGTTTATTTCCGTATGCGCGCAAATACTTTCTTCTTCGTATATTTGCGGATATTTCGGTATTGCACATACGCATACGTGCGGATTTAACAGCTTTGTATATACGTATACGTGCGTATATATCCTTATGCTCATGTATAGGTGCTTTTCGTACGTGTACGTGCCTATAAGGACTTAAATGTGCGTATTATTGCACTTTGTAATCGTGCGTATGCGTGCGTTAATTTCCGTATACGTGCGAATGCTTACATCTTTGTGCATCTACATGCGTATTTGTTCGTATATTTGCATATATGTACGTATGCGTACGTTTTTTTGTATGCGTGCGTTTATTTCCGTATGCTTGCAAATACTTGCTTCATCTTAGTGCGTATTTCGTTCTTATACGCATAAATGCATATATGTACGTATGCGTACGTTTTTGCGTATGCGTGCGTTATTTTCGTACGTATGCGTGCTTATTTGCATTTTGTAATCGTACATGTTTCCGTATGCGTGTGAATACTTACATGTTTGTGCATCTACATGCGTATTTGTTTTCCGTATACGTATATTCTTTGCATATACATGTACGTATTTGCATATATGTACGTATGCGTTTTTTGTATGCGTGCGTTTATTTCCGTATGCGCGCAAATACTTGCTTCTTCGTATATGTGCGGATATTTCGGTATTGCACATACGCATACGTGCGGATTTAACAGCTTTGTACATACGTATACGTGCGTATATATCCATATGCTCATGTATAGGTGCTTTTCGTACGTGTACGTGCCTATAAGGACTTAAATGTGCGTATTATTGCATTTTGTAATCGTGCGAATGCGTGCGTTAATTTCCGTATGCGTGCGAATACTTACATGTTTGTGCATCTACATGCGTATTTGTTCGAATATTTGCATATATATACGTATGCTTACGCTTTTGTATGCGTGCGGTTATTTCCGTATGCGTGCTTATACTTGCTTCTTCCTATATGTGCGGATATTTCTGATTTGTCCATACGTTCACGTGCGGATTTAACCGTATTGTACATACATATACGTGCGTATATATCCGTATACTCACGTATAGGTGCCTTTTCGTTCGTGGTCGTGCCTATACGGAATTAAATGTGCACATAAGTGCGTATTCGTACTTGAGCGTATGCGTGCGTTTATTACCGTATATGCGTGCTAATACTTACATGTTTGTGCATTTCTACATGCGTATTTGTTCGTATATTTGCATATATATACGTATGCGTACGTTTTTGTATGCGTGCGTTTATTTCCGTATGCGTGCAAATACTTACATGTTTGTGCATCTACATGCGTATTTGTTCGTATATTTGCATATATGTACGTATACGTACGTTTTTGTATGCGTGCGGTTATTTCCGTATGCGTGCTAATACTTGCTTCTTCCTATATGTGCGGATATTTCTGATTTGTACATACGTTAACGTGCGGATTTAACCGTATTGTACATACATATACGTGCATATATATTCGTATACTCACGTAAAGGTGCCTTTTCGTTCGTGATCGTGCCTATACGGAATTAAATGTGCACATAAGTGCGTTTTCGTACTCTTGCGTATGCGTGCGTTTATTACCGTATGCGAGCAAATACTTACATCTTTGTGCATCTACATGCGTATTTGTTCGTATATTTGCATATATGTACGTATGCGTACGTTTTTGTATGCGTGCGTTTATTTCCGTATGCTTGCAAATACTTACATCTTAGTGCGTATTTGTTCGTATATTTGCATATATGTACGTATGCGTACGTTTTTGTATGCGTGCGTTTATTTCCGTATGCGTGCTAATAATTACATGTTTGTGCATCTACATGCGTATTTGTTCGTATATTTGCATATATGTACGTATGCGTGCGTTTTTGTATGCGTGCGTTTATTTCCGTATGCGCGCAAATACTTGCTTCTTCGTATATTTGCGGATATTTCGGTATTGCACATACGCATACGTGCGGATTTAACAGCTTTGTACATACGTATACGAGCGTATGTATCCTTGTGCTCATGTATAGGTGCTTTTCGTACGTGTACGTGCCTATAAGGACATAAATGTGCGTATTATTGCATTTGTAATCGTGCGTATGCGTGCGTTAATTTCCGTATGCGTGCCAATGCTAACATCTTTGTGCATCTACATGCGTATTTGTTCGTATATTTGCATATATGTACGCAGGCGTACGTTTTTGTATGTGTGCGTTTATTTCCGTATGCGTGCTAATACTTTCTTCATCGTATATGTGCGGATATGTCTGATTTGTACATACGTTTACGTGCGGATTTAACCGTATTGTACATACATATACGTGCATATATATCCGTATACTCACGTATAGGTGCCTGCTCGTTAGTGATCGTGCCTATACGGAATTAAATGTGCACATAAATGCGTTTTCGTACTCGTGCGTATGCGTGCGTTTTATTACCGTATGCGTGCAAATACTTACATCTTTGTACATCTACATGCGTATTTGTTCGTATATTTGCATATATATACGTATGCGTACGTTTTTGTATGCGTGCGTTTATTTCCGTATGCGTGCGAATACTTACATGTTTGTGCATCTACATGCGTATTTGTTCGTATATTTTGCATATATATACGTATGCGTACGTTTTTGTATGCGTGCGTTTATTTCCGTATGCGTTCAAATACTTACATGTTTGTGCATCTACATGCGTATTTGTTCGTATATTTGCATATATGTACGTATACGTTCGTTTTTGTATGCGTGCGGTTATTTTCCGTATGCGTGCTAATACTTGCTTCTTCTTCCTATATGTGCGGATATTTCTGATTTGTCCATACGTTCACGTGCGGATTTAACCGTATTGTACATACATATACGTGCATATATATCCGTATACTCACGTATAGGTGCCTTTTCGTTCGTGGTCGTGCCTATACGGAATTAAATGTGCACATAAGTGCGTATTCGTACTCGAGCGTATGCGTGCGTTTATTACCGTATGCGTGCTAATACTAACACGTTTGTGCATCTACATGCGTATTTGTTCGTATATTTGCATATATATACGTATGCGTACGTTTTGTGTATGCGTGCGTTTTATTTCCGTATGCGTGCAAATACTTACATGTTTGTGCATCTACATGCGTATTGTTCGTCGTATTTGTTCGTATATTTGCATATATGTACGTATACGTACGTCTTTTTATGCGTGCGGTTATTTCCGTATGCGTGCTAATACTTTCTTCTTCGTATATGTGCGGATATTTCTGATTTGTACATACGTTACGTGCGGATTTAAACCGTGTTGTACATACATATACGTGCATATATATCCGTATACTCACGTATAGGTGCCTTTTCGTTCGTGATCGTGCCTATACGGAATTAAATGTGCACATAAGTGCGTTTTCGTACTCTTGCGTATGCGTGCGTTTATTACCGTATGCGTGCAAATACTTACATCATTGTGCATCTACATGCGTATTTGTTCGTATATTTGCATATATGTACGTATGCGTACGTTTTTGTATGCGTGCGTTTATTTCCGTATGCTTGCAAATACTTACATCTTAGTGCGTATTTGTTCGTATATTTACATATATGTACGCAGGCGTACGTTTTTGTATGTGTGCGTTTTTATTCCGTATGCGTGCTAATACTTTCTTCATCATCGTATATGTGCGGATATTTCTGATTTGTACATACGTTTACGTGCGGATTTAACCGTATTGTACATACATATACGTGCATATATATCCGTATACTCACGTATAGGTGCCTGCTCGTTAGTGATCGTGCCTATACGGAATTAAATGTGCACATAAATGCGTTTTCGTACTCGTGCGTATGAGTGCGTTTATTACCGTATGCGTGCAAATACTTACATCTTTGTACATCTACATGCGTATTTGTTCGTATATTTGCATATATATACGTATGCGTACGTTTTTGTATGCGTGCGTTTATTTCCGTATGCGGGCGAATACTTACATGTTTGTGCATCTAGATGCGTATTTGTTCGTATATTTGCATATATATACGTATGCGAACGTTTTTGTATGCGTGCGTTTATTTCCGTATGCGTGCAAATACTTACATGTTTGTGCATCTACATGCGTATTTGTTCGTATATTTGCATATATGTACGTATACGTTCGTTTTTTGTATGCGTGCGGTTATTTCCGTATGCGTGCTAATACTTGCTTCTTCCTATATGTGCGGATATTTCTGATTTGTCCATACGTTCACGTGCGGATTTAACCGTATTGTACATACATATACGTGCGTATATATCCGTATACTCACGTATAGGTGCCTTTTCGTTCGTGGTCGTGCCTATACGGAATTAAATGTGCACATAAGTGCGTATTCGTACTCGAGCGTATGCGTGCGTTTATTACCGTATGCGTGCTAATACTTACATGTTTGTGCATCTACATGCGTATTTGTTCGTATATTTGCATATATATACGTATGCGTACGTTTTTGTATGCGTGCGTTTATTTCCGTATGCGTGCAAATACTTACATGTTTGTGCATCTACATGCGTATTTGTTCGTATATTTGCATATATGTACGTATACGTACGTTTTTGTATGCGTGCGGTTATTTCCGTATGCGTGCTAATACTTTCTTCTTCGTATATGTGCGGATATTTCTGATTTGTACATACGTTAACGTGCGGATTGAACCGTATTGTACATACATATACGTGCATATATATCCGTATACTCACGTATAGGTGCCTTTTCGTTCGTGATCGTGCCTATACGGAATTAAATGTGCACATAAGTGCGTTTTCGTACTCTTGCGTATGCGAGCGTTTATTAACGTATGCGTGCAAATAATTACATCTTTGTGCATCTACATGCGTATTTGTTCGTATATTTGCATATATGTACGTATGCGTACGTTTTTGTATGCGTGCGTTTATTTCCGTATGCTTGCAAATACTTACATCTTAGTGCGTATTTGTTCGTATATTTGCATATATGTACGTATGCGTACGTTTTTGTATGCGTGCGTTTATTTCCGTATGCGTGCTAATAATTACATGTTTGTGCATCTACATGCGTATTTGTTCGTATATTTGCATATATGTACGTATGCGTACGTTTTTGTATGCGTGCGTTTATTTCCGTATGCGCGCAAATACTTGCTTCTTCGTATATTTGCGGATATTTCGGTATTGCACATACGCATACGTGCGGATTTAACAGCTTTGTACATACGTATACGAGCGTATGTATCCTTGTGCTCATGTATAGGTGCTTTTCGTACGTGTACGTGCCTATAAGGACATAAATGTGCGTATTATTGCATTTTGTAATCGTGCGTATGCGTGCGTTAATTTCCGTATGCGTGCCAATGCTAACATCTTTGTGCATCTACATGCGTATTTGTTCGTATATTTGCATATATGTACGCAGGCGTACGTTTTTGTATGTGTGCGTTTATTTCCGTATGCGTGCTAATACTTTCTTCATCGTATATGTGCGGATATGTCTGATTTGTACATACGTTTACGTGCGGATTTAACCGTATTGTACATACATATACGTGCATATATATCCGTATACTCACGTATAGGTGCCTGCTCGTTAGTGATCGTGCCTATACGGAATTAAATGTGCACATAAATGCGTTTTCGTACTCGTGCGTATGCGTGCGTTTATTACCGTATGCGTGCAAATACTTACATCTTTGTACATCTACATGCGTATTTGTTCGTATATTTGCATATATATACGTATGCGTACGTTTTTGTATGCGTGCGTTTATTTCCGTATGCCTGCGAATACTTACATGTTTGTGCATCTACATGCGTATTTGTTCGTATATTTGCATATATATACGTATGCGTACGTTTTTGTATGCGTGCGTTTATTTCCGTATGCGTTCAAATACTTACATGTTTGTGCATCTACATGCGTATTTGTTCGTATATTTGCATATATGTACGTATACGTTCGTTTTTGTATGCGTGCGGTTATTTCCGTATGCGTGCTAATACTTGCTTCTTCCTATATGTGCGGATATTTCTGATTTGTCCATACGTTCACGTGCGGATTTAACCGTATTGTACATACATATACGTGCATATATATCCGTATACTCACGTATAGGTGCCTTTTCGTTCGTGGTCGTGCCTATACGGAATTAAATGTGCACATAAGTGCGTATTCGTACTCGAGCGTATGCGTGCGTTTATTACCGTATGCGTGCTAATACTTACATGTTTGTGCATCTACATGCGTATTTGTTCGTATATTTGCATATATATACGTATGCGTACGTTTTTGTATGCGTGCGTTTATTTCCGTATGCGTGCAAATACTTACATGTTTGTGCATCTACATGCGTATTTGTTCGTCGTATTTGTTCGTATATTTGCATATATGTACGTATACGTACGTCTTTTTATGCGTGCGGTTATTTCCGTATGCGTGCTAGTACTTTCTTCTTCGTATATGTGCGGATATTTCTGATTTGTACATACGTTAACGTGCGGATCAAACCGTGCTGTACATACATATACGTGCATATATATCCGTATACTCACGTATAGGTGCCTTTTCGTTCGTGATCGTGCCTATACGGAATTAAATGTGCACATAAGTGCGTTTTCGTACTCTTGCGTATGCGTGCGTTTATTACCGTATGCGTGCAAATACTTACATCATTGTGCATCTACATGCGTATTTGTTCGTATATTTGCATATATGTACGTATGCGTACGTTTTTGTATGCGTGCGTTTATTTCCGTATGCTTGCAAATACTTACATCTTAGTGCGTATTTGTTCGTATATTTGCATATATGTACGCAGGCGTACGTTTTTGTATGTGTGCGTTTATTTCCGTATGCGTGCTATTACTTTCTTCATCGTATATGTGCGGATATTTCTGATTTGTACATACGTTTACGTGCGGATTTAACCGTATTGTACATACATATACGTGCATATATATCCGTATACTCACGTATAGGTGCCTGCTCGTTAGTGATCGTGCCTATACGGAATTAAATGTGCACATAAATGCGTTTTCGTACTCGTGCGTATGAGTGCGTTTATTACCGTATGCGTGCAAATACTTACATCTTTGTACATCTACATGCGTATTTGTTCGTATATTTGCATATATATACGTATGCGTACGTTTTTGTATGCGTGCGTTTATTTCCGTATGCGGGCGAATACTTACATGTTTGTGCATCTAGATGCGTATTTGTTCGTATATTTGCATATATATACGTATGCGAACGTTTTTGTATGCGTGCGTTTATTTCCGTATGCGTGCAAATACTTACATGTTTGTGCATCTACATGCGTATTTGTTCGTATATTTGCATATATGTACGTATACGTTCGTTTTTGTATGCGTGCGGTTATTTCCGTATGCGTGCTAATACTTGCTTCTTCCTATATGTGCGGATATTTCTGATTTGTCCATACGTTCACGTGCGGATTTAACCGTATTGTACATACATATACGTGCGTATATATCCGTATACTCACGTATAGGTGCCTTTTCGTTCGTGGTCGTGCCTATACGGAATTAAATGTGCACATAAGTGCGTATTCGTACTCGAGCGTATGCGTGCGTTTATTACCGTATGCGTGCTAATACTTACATGTTTGTGCATCTACATGCGTATTTGTTCGTATATTTGCATATATATACGTATGCGTACGTTTTTGTATGCGTGCGTTTATTTCCGTATGCGTGCAAATACTTACATGTTTGTGCATCTACATGCGTATTTGTTCGTATATTTGCATATATGTACGTATACGTACGTTTTTGTATGCGTGCGGTTATTTCCGTATGCGTGCTAATACTTTCTTCTTCGTATATGTGCGGATATTTCTGATTTGTACATACGTTAACGTGCGGATTTAACCGTATTGTACATACATATACGTGCATATATTTCCGTATACTCACGTATAGGTGCCTTTTCGTTCGTGATCGTGCCTATACGGAATTAAATGTGCACATAAGTGCGTTTTCGTACTCTTGCGTATGCGTGCGTTTATTAACGTATGCGTGCAAATAATTACATCTTTGTGCATCTACATGCGTATTTGTTCGTATATTTGCATATATGTACGTATACGTTCGTTTTTGTATGCGTGCGGTTATTTCCGTATACGTGCCAATACTTGCTTCTTCCTATATGTGCGGATATTTCTGATTTGTCCATACGTTCACGTGCGGATTTAACCGTATTGTGCATACGTATGCGTGCATATGTCTCCTTATGCTCATGTAAAGGTGCTTTTCGTACGTGTACGTGCCTATAAGGACTTAAATGTGCGTATTATTGCATTTGGTAATCGTGCGTATGCGTGCGTTAATTTCCGTATGCGTGCGAATGCTAACATCTTTGTGCATCTACATGCGTATTTGTTCGTATATTTGCATATATGTACGCAGGCATACGTTTTTGTATGCGTGCGTTTATTTCCGTATGCGTGCTAATACTTTCTTCATCGTATATGTGCGGATATTTCTGATTGGTACATACGTTTACGTGCGGATTTAACCGTATTATACATACATATACGTGCATATATATCCGTATACTCACGTATAGGTGCCTTTTCGTTCGTGATAGTGCCTATACGAAATTAAATGTGCACATAAATGCGTTTTGGTACTCGTGCGTATGCGTGCGTTTATTACCGTATGCGTGCAAATACTTACATCTTTGTGCATCTACATGCGTATTTGTTCGTATATTTGTATATATGTACGTATGCGTACGTTTTTGTATGCGTGCGTTTATTTCCGTATGCGTGCAAATACTTACATGTTTGTGCATCTACATGCGTATTTGTTCGTATATTTGCATATATATACGTGTGCGTACGTTTTTGCATGCGTGCGTTTATTTCCGTATGCGTGCAAATACTTACATCTTTGTGCATCTACATGCGTATTTGTTCGTATATTTGCATATATGTACGTATACGTTCGTTTTTGTATGCGTGCGGTTATTTCCGTATGCGTGCTAATACTTGCTTCTTCCTATATGTGCGAATATTTCTGATTTGTCCATACGTTCACGTGCGGATTTAACCGTATTGTACATACATATACGTGCATATATATTCGTATACTCACGTATAGGTGCCTTTTCGTTCGTGGTCGTGCCTATACGGAATTAAATGTGCACATAAGTGCGTATTCGTACTCGAGCGTATGCGTGCGTTTATAATCGTATGCGTGCTAATACTTACATGTTTGTGCATCTACATGCGTATTTGTTCGTATATTTGCATATATATACGTATGCGTACGTTTTTGTATGCGTGCGTTTATTTCCGTATGCGTGCTAATACTTACATGTTTGTGCATCTACATGCGTATTTGTTCGTATATTTGCATATATGTACGTATACGTACGTTTTTGTATGCGTGCGGTTATTTCCGTATGCGTGCTAATACTTTCTTCTTCGTATATGTGCGGATATTTCTGATTTGTACATACGTTAACGTGCGGATTTAACCGTATTGTACATACATATACGTGCATATATATTCGTATACTCACGTATAGGTGCCTTTTCGTTCGTGGTCGTGCCTATACGGAATTAAATGTGCACATAAGTGCGTATTCGTACTCGAGCGTATGCGTGCGTTTATTTCCGTATGCGTGCTAATACTTACATGTTTGTGCATCTACATGCGTATTTGTTCGTATATTTGCATATATGTACGTATACGTACGTTTTTGTATGCGTGCGGTTATTTCCGTATGCGTGCTAATACTTTCATCTTCGTATATGTGCGGATATTTCTGATTTGTACATACGTTAACGTGCGGATTTAACCGTATTGTACATACATATACGTGCATATATATTCGTATACTCACGTATAGGTGCCTTTTCGTTCGTGATCGTGCCTATACGGAATTAAATGTGCACATAAGTGCGTTTTCGTACACTTGCTTATGCGTGCGTTTATAACCGTATGCGTGCAAATACTTACATCTTAGTGCGTATTTGTTCGTATATTTGCATATATGTACGTATGCGTACGTTTTTGTATGTGTGCGTTTATTTCCGTATGCGTGCTAATAATTACATGTTTGTGCATCTACATGCGTATTTGTTCGTATATTTGCATATATGTACGTATGCGTGCGTTTTTGTATGCGTGCGTTTATTTCCGTATGCGCGCAAATACTTGCTTCTTCGTATATTTGCGGATATTTCGGTATTGCACATACGCATACGTGCGGATTTAACAGCTTTGTACATACGTATACGTGCGTATATATCCTTATGCTCATGTAAAGGTGCTTTTCGTACGTGTACGTGCCTATAAGGACTTAAATGTGCGTATTATTGCATGTTGTAATCGTGCGTATGCGTGCGGTTATTTCCGTATGCGTGCAAATACTTACATGTTTGTGCATCTACATGCGTATTTGTTTGTATATTTGCATATATGTACGTATACGTTCGTTTTTGTATGCGTGCGGTTATTTCCGTATGCGTGCCAATACTTGCTTCTTCCTATATGTGCGGATATTTCTGATTTGTCCATACGTTCACGTGCGGATTTAACCGTATTGTACATACATATACGTGCGTATATATCCGTATACACACGTATAGGTGCCTTTTCGTTCGTGGTCGTGCCTATACGGAATTAAATGTGCACATAAGTGCGTATTCGTACTCGAGCGTATGCGTGCGTTTATTACCGTATGCGTGCTAATGCTTACATGTTTGTGCATCTACATGCGTATTTGTTCGTATATTTGCATATATATACGTATGCGTACGTTTTTGTATGCGTGCGTTTATTTCCGTATGCGTGCTAATACTTACATGTTTGTGCATCTACATGCGTATTTGTTCGTATATTTGCATATATGTACGTATACGTACGTTTTTGTATGCGTGCGGTTATTTCCGTATGCGTGCTAATACTTTCTTCTTCGTATATGTGCGGATATTTCTGATTTGTACATACGTTAACGTGCGGATTTAACCGTATTGTACATACATATACGTGCATATACATCCGTATACTCACGTATAGGTGCCCTTTCGTTCGTGATCGTGCCAATACGGAATTAAATGTGCACATAAGTGCGTTTTCGTACTCTTGCGTATGCGTGCGTTTATTACCGTATGCGTGCAAATACTTACATCTTTGTGCATCTACATGCGTATTTGTTCGTATATTTGCATATATGTACGTATGCGTACGTTTTTGTATGCGTGCGTTTATTTCCGTATGCTTGCAAATACTTACATCTTAGTGCGTATTTGTTCGTATATTTGCATATATGTACGTATGCGTACGTTTTTGTATGCGTGCGTTTATTTCCGTATGCGTGCTAATAATTACATGTTTGTGCATCTACATGCGTATTTGTTCGTATATTTGCATATATGTACGTATGCGTACGTTTTTGTATGCGTGCATTTATTTCCGTATGCGCGCAAATACTTGCTTCTTCGTATATTTGCGGATATTTCGGTATTGCACATACGCATACGTGCGGATTTAACAGCTTTGTACATACGTATACGTGCGTATATATCCTTATGCTCATGTAAAGTTGCTTTTCGTACGTGTTCGCTCCTATAAGGACTTAAATGTGAGTATTATTGCATTTTGTAATCGTGCGTATGCGTGCGTTAATTTCCGTATGCGTGCGAATGCTAACATCTTTGTGCATCTACATGCGTATTTGTTCGTATATTTGCATATATGTACGCAGGCATACGTTTTTGTATGTGTGCGTTTATTTCCGTATGCGTGCTTATACTTTCTTCATCGTATATTTCCGGATATTTCTGATTTGTACATACGTTTACGTGCGGATTTAACCGTATTATACATACATATACGTGCATATATATCCGTATACTCACGTATAGGTGCCTTTTCGTTCGTGATCGTGCCTATACGAAATTAAATGTGCACATAAATGCGTTTTCGTACTCGTGCGTATGCGTGCGTTTATTACCGTATGCGTGCAAATACTTACATCTTTGTGCATCTACATGCGTATTTGTTCGTATATTTGCATATATATACGTATGCGTACGTTTTTGTATGCGTGCGTTTATTTCCGTATGCGTGCAAATACTTACATGTTTGTGCATCTACATGCGTATTTGTTCGTATATTTGCATATATGTACGTATACGTACGTTTTTGTATGCGTGCGGTTATTTCCGTATGCGTGCTAATACTTTCTTCTTCGTATATGTGCGGATATTTCTGATTTGTACATACGTTAACGTGCGGATTTAACCGTATTGTACATACATATACGTGCATATATATCCGTATACTCACGTATAGGTGCCTTTTCGTTCGTGATCGTGCCTATACGGAATTAAATGTGCACATAAGTGCGCTTTCGTACTCTTGCGTATGCGTGCGTTTATTAACGTATGCGTGCAAATAATTACATCTTTGTGCATTTACATGCGTATTTGTTCGTATATTTGCATATATGTACGTATGCGTACGTTTTTGTATGCGTGCGTTTATTTCCGTATGCTTGCAAATACTTACATCTTAGTGCGTATTTGTTCGTATATTTGCATATATGTACGTATGCGTACGTTTTTGTATGCGTGCGTTTATTTCCGTATGCGTGCTAATAATTACATGTTTGTGCATCTACATGCGTATTTGTTCGTATATTTGCATATATGTACGTATGCGTACGTTTTTGTATGCGTGCGTTTATTTCCGTATGCGCGCAAATACTTGCTTCTTCGTATATTTGCGGATATTTCGGTATTGCACATACGCATACGTGCGGATTTAACAGCTTTGTACATACGTATACGTGCGTATATATCCTTATGCTCATGTAAAGGTGCTTTTCGTACGTGTACGTGCCTATAAGGACTTAAATGTGCGTATTATTGCATTTGGTAATCGTGCGTATGCGTGCGTTAATTTCCGTATGCGTGCGAATGCTAACATCTTTGTGCATCTACATGCGTATTTGTTCGTATATTTGCATATATGTACGCAGGCATACGTTTTTGTATGTGTGCGTTTATTTCCGTATGCGTGCTAATACTTTCTTTATCGTATATGTGCGGATATTTCTGATTTGTACATACGTTTACGTGCGGATTTAACCGTATTATACATACATATACGTGCATATATATCCGTATACTCACGTATAGGTGCCTTTTCGTTCGTGATAGTGCCTATACGAAATTAAATGTGCACATAAATGCGTTTTGGTACTCGTGCGTATGCGTGCGTTTATTACCGTATGCGTGCAAATACTTACATCTTTGTGCATCTACATGCGTATTTGTTCGTATATTTGTATATATGTACGTATGCGTACGTTTTTGTATGCGTGCGTTTATTTCCGTATGCGTGCAAATACTTACATCTTTGTGCATCTACATGCGTATTTGTTCGTATATTTGCATATATATACGTATGCGTACGTTTTTGTATGCGTGCGTTTATTTCCGTATGCGTGCAAATACTTACATGTTTGTGCATCTACATGCGTATTTGTTCGTATATTTGCATATATGTACGTATACGTTCGTTTTTGTATGCGTGCGGTATTTTTCCGTATGCGTGCTAATACTTGCTTCTTCCTATATGTGCGGATATTTCTGATTTGTCCATACGTTCACGTGCGGATTTAACCGTATTGTACATACATATACGTGCATATATATTCGTATACTCACGTATAGGTGCCTTTTCGTTCGTGGTCGTGCCTATACGGAATTAAATGTGCACATAAGTGCGTATTCGTACTCGAGCGTATGCGTGCGTTTATTATCGTATGCGTGCTAATACTTACATGTTTGTGCATCTACATGCGTATTTGTTCGTATATTTGCATATATGTACGTATGCGTACGTTTTTGTATGCGTGCGTTTATTTCCGTATGCTTGCAAATACTTACATCTTAGTGCGTATTTGTTCGTATATTTGCATATATGTACGTATGCGTACGTTTTTGTATGCGTGCGTTTATTTCCGTATGCGTGCTAATAATTACATGTTTGTGCATCTACATGCGTATTTGTTCGTATATTTGCATATATGTACGTATGCGTACGTTTTTGTATGCGTGCATTTATTTCCGTATGCGCGCAAATACTTGCTTCTTCGTATATTTGCGGATATTTCGGTATTGCACATACGCATACGTGCGGATTTAACAGCTTTGTACATACGTATACGTGCGTATATATCCTTATGCTCATGTAAAGTTGCTTTTCGTACGTGTTCGCGCCTATAAGGACTTAAATGTGAGTATTATTGCATTTTGTAATCGTGCGTATGCGTGCGTTAATTTCCGTATGCGTGCGAATGCTAACATCTTTGTGCATCTACATGCGTATTTGTTCGTATATTTGCATATATGTACGCAGGCATACGTTTTTTTGTATGTGTGCGTTTATTTCCGTATGCGTGCTTATACTTTCTTCATCGTATATTTCCGGATATTTCTGATTTGTACATACGTTTACGTGCGGATTTAACCGTATTATACATACATATACATGCATATATATCCGTATACTCACGTATAGGTGCCTTTTCGTTCGTGATCGTGCCTATACGAAATTAAATGTGCACATAAATGCGTTTTCGTACTCTTGCGTATGCGTGCGTTTATTACCGTATGCGTGCAAATACTTACATCTTTGTGCATCTACATGCGTATTTGTTCGTATATTTGCATATATGTACGTATGCGTACGTTTTTGTATGAGTGCGGTTATTTCCGTATGCGTGCAAATACTTACATGTTTGTGCATCTACATGCGTATTTGTTCCTATATTTGCATATAGGCACGTATACGTTCGTTTTTGTATGCGTGCGGTTATTTCCGTATGCGTGCTAATACTTGCTTCTTCGTATATGTGCGGATATTTCTGATTTGTCCATACGTTCACGTGCGGATTTAACCGTATTGTACATACATATACGTGCGTATATATCCGTATACTCACGTATAGGTGCCTTTTCTTTCGTGGTCGTGCCTATACGGAATTAAATGTGCACATAAGTGCGTATTCGTACTTGTGCGTATGCGTGCGTTTATTACCGTATGCGTCCAAATACTTACATGTTTGTGCATCTACATGCGTATTTGTTCGTATATTTGCATATTTATACGTATGCGTACGTTTTTGTATGCGTGCGTTTATTTCCGTATGCGTGCAAATACTTACATGTTTGTGCATCTACATGCGTATTTGTTCGTATATTTGCATATATGTACGTTTACGCACGTTTTTGTATGCGTGCGGTTATTTCCGTATGCGTGCTAATACTTTCTTCTTCGTATATGTGCGGATATTTCTGATTTGTACATACGTTAACGTGCGGATTTAACCGTATTGTACATACATATACGTGCATATATATCCGTATACTTACGTAAAGGTGCCTTTTCTTTCGTGATCGTGTCTATACGGAATTAAATGTGCACATAAGTGCGTTTTCGTACTCTTGCGTATGCGTGCGTTTATTACCGTATGCGTGCAAATACTTACATCTTTGTGCATCTACATGCGTATTTGTTCGTATATTTGCATATATGTACGTATGCGTACGTTTTTGTATGCGTGCGTTTATTTCCGTATGCTTGCAAATACTTACATCTTAGTGCGTATTTGTTCGTATATTTGCATATATGTACGTATGCGTACGTTTTTGTATGCGTGCGTTTATTTCCGTATGCGTGCTAATAATTACATGTTTGTGCATCTACATGCGTATTTGTTCGTATATTTGCATATATGTACGTATGCGTGCGTTTTGGTATGCGTGCGTTTATTTCCGTTTGCGCGCAAATACTTGCTTCTTCGTATATGTGCGGATATTTCGGTATTGCACATACGCATACGTGCGGATTTAACAGCTTTGTACATACATATACGTGCGTATATATCCTTATGCTCATGTATAGGTGCTTTTCGTACGTGTACGTGCCTATAAGGACTTAAATGTGCGTATTATTGCATTTTGTAATCGTTCGTATGCGTGCGTTAATTTCCGTATGCGTGCGAATACTTACATGTTTGTGCATCTACATACGTATTTGTTCGTATATTCGCATATATATACGTATGCGTACGTTTTTGTATGCGTGCGTTTATTTCCGTATGCGTGCAAATACTTAAATGTTTGTGCATCTACATGCGTATTTGTTCGTATATTAGCATATATGTACGTATGCGTACGTTTTTGTATGCGTGCGTTTATTTCCGTATGCGTGCTAATACTTTCTTCTTCTTCGTATATGTGCGGATATTTCTGATTTGTACATACGTTTACGTGCGGATTTAACCGTATTGTGCATACGTATGCGAGCATATGTCTCCTTATACTCACGTAAAGGTGCCTTTTCGTGCGTGTACGTGCCTATAAGGACTTAAATGTGCGTATAAGTGCGTTATCGTACTCGTGCGTATGCGTGCGTTAATTTCCGTATGCGTGCGAATACTTACATGTTTGTGCATCTACATGCGTATTTGTTCGTATATTTGCATATATGTACGTACACGTACGTTTTTGTATGCGTGCGGTTATTTTTGTATGCGTGCTAATACTTTCTTCTTCGTATATGTGCGGATATTTCTGATTTGTACATACGTTTACGTGCGGATTTAACCGTATTGTACATACATATACGTGCATATATATCCGTATACTCACGTATAGGTGCCTTTTCGTTCGTGATCGTGCCTATACGGAATTAAATGTGCACATAAGTGCGTTTTCGTACTCGTGCGTATGCGTGCGTTTATTACCGTATGCGTGCAAATACTTACATCTTTGTGCATCTACATGCGTATTTGTTCGTATATTTGCATATATGTACGTATGCGTTTACTGTATGCGTGCGTTTATTTCCGAATGCTTGCAAATACTTACATCTTAGTGCGTATTTGTTCGTATATTTGCATATATGTACGTATGCGTACGTTTTTGTATGCGTGCGTTTATTTCCGTATGCGTGCTAATAATTACATGTTTGTGCATCTACATGCGTATTTGTTCGTATATTTGCGTATATGTACGTATGCGTGCGTTTTTGTATGCGTGCGTTTATTTCCGTATGCGCGCAAATACTTGCTTTTTCGTATATTTGCGGATATTTCGGTATTGCACATACGCATACGTGCGGATTTAACAGCTTTGTATATACGTATACGTGCGTATATATCCTTATGCTCATGTATAGGTGCTTTTCGTACGTGTACGTGCCTATAAGGACTTAAATGTACGTATTATTGCACTTTGTAATCGTGCGTATGCGTGCGTTAATTTCCGTATACGTGCGAATGCTTACATCTTTGTGCATCTACATGCGTATTTGTTCGTATATTTGCATATATGTACGTATGCGTACGTTTTTGTATGTGTGCGTTTATTTCCGTATGCTTGCAAATACTTACATCTTAGTGCGTATTTGTTCGTATATTTGCATATATGTACGTATGCGTACGTTTTTGTATGCGTGCGTTTATTTCCGTATGCGTGCTAATAATTACATGTTTGTGCATCTACATGCGTATTTGTTCGTATATTTGCATATATGTACGTATGCGTGCGTTTTGGTATGCGTGCGTTTATTTCCGTATGCGCGCAAATACTTGCTTCTTCGTATATGTGCGGATATTTTGGTATTGCACATACGCATACGTGCGGATTTAACAGCTTTGTACATACGTATACGTGCGAATATATCCTTATGCTCATGTATAGGTGCTTTTCGTACGTGTACGTGCCTATAAGGACTTAAATGTGCGTATTATTGCATTTTGTAATCGTTCGTATGCGTGCGTTAATTTCCGTTTGCGTGCGAATACTTACATGTTTGTGCATCTACATACGTAATTGTTCGTATATTTGCATATATGTACGCAGGCATACGTTTTTGTATGTGTGCGTTTATTTCCGTATGCGTGCTTATACTTTCTTCATCGTATATTTCCGGATATTTCTGATTTGTACATACGTTTACGTGCGGATTTAACCGTATTATACATACATATACGTGCATATATATCCGTATACTCACGTATAGGTGCCTTTTCGTTCGTGATCGTGCCTATACGAAATTAAATGTGCACATAAATGCGTTTTCGTACTCGTGCGTATGCGTGCGTTTATTACCGTATGCGTGCAAATACTTACATCTTTGTGCATCTACATGCGTATTTGTTCGTATATTTGCATATATATACGTATGCGTACGTTTTTGTATGCGTGCGTTTATTTCCGTATGCGTGCAAATACTTACATGTTTGTGCATCTACATGCGTATTTGTTCGTATATTTGCATATATGTACGTATACGTACGTTTTTGTATGCGTGCGGTTATTTCCGTATGCGTGCTAATACTTTCTTCTTCGTATATGTGCGGATATTTCTGATTTGTACATACGTTAACGTGCGGATTTAACCGTATTGTACATACATATACGTGCATATATATCCGTATACTCACGTATAGGTGCCTTTTCGTTCGTGATCGTGCCTATACGGAATTAAATGTGCACATAAGTGCGCTTTCGTACTCTTGCGTATGCGTGCGTTTATTAACGTATGCGTGCAAATAATTACATCTTTGTGCATTTACATGCGTATTTGTTCGTATATTTGCATATATGTACGTATGCGTACGTTTTTTTGTATGCGTGCGTTTATTTCCGTATGCTTGCAAATACTTACATCTTAGTGCGTATTTGTTCGTATATTTGCATATATGTACGTATGCGTACGTTTTTGTATGCGTGCGTTTATTTCCGTATGCGTGCTAATAATTACATGTTTGTGCATCTACATGCGTATTTGTTCGTATATTTGCATATATGTACGTATGCGTACGTTTTTGTATGCGTGCGTTTATTTCCGTATGCGCGGAAATACTTGCTTCTTCGTATATTTGCGGATATTTCGGTATTGCACATACGAATACGTGCGGATTTAACAGCTTTGTACATACGTATACGTGCGTATATATCCTTATGCTCATGTAAAGGTGCTTTTCGTACGTGTACGTGCCTATAAGGACTTAAATGTGCGTATTATTGCATTTGGTAATCGTGCGTATGCGTGCGTTAATTTCCGTATGCGTGCGAATGCTAACATCTTTGTGCATCTACATGCGTATTTGTTCGTATATTTGCATATATGTACGCAGGCATACGTTTTTGTATGTGTGCGTTTATTTCCGTATGCGTGCTAATACTTTCTTTATCGTATATGTGCGGATATTTCTGATTTGTACATACGTTTACGTGCGGATTTAACCGTATTATACATACATATACGTGCATATATATCCGTATACTCACGTATAGGTGCCTTTTCGTTCGTGATAGTGCCTATACGAAATTAAATGTGCACATAAATGCGTTTTGGTACTCGTGCGTATGCGTGCGTTTATTACCGTATGCGTTCAAATACTTACATCTTTGTGCATCTACATGCGTATTTGTTCGTATATTTGTATATATGTACGTATGCGTACGTTTTTGTATGCGTGCGTTTATTTCCGTATGCGTGCAAATACTTACATCTTTGTGCATCTACATGCGTATTTGTTCGTATATTTGCATATATATACGTATGCGTACGTTTTTGTATGCGTGCGTTTATTTCCGTATGCGTGCAAATACTTACATGTTTGTGCATCTACATGCGTATTTGTTCGTATATTTGCATATATGTACGTATACGTTCGTTTTTGTATGCGTGCGGTTATTTCCGTATGCGTGCTAATACTTGCTTCTTCCTATATGTGCGGATATTTCTGATTTGTCCATACGTTCACGTGCGGATTTAACCGTATTGTACATACATATACGTGCATATATATTCGTATACTCACGTATAGGTGCCTTTTCGTTCGTGGTCGTGCCTATACGGAATTAAATGTGCACATAAGTGCGTATTCGTACTCGAGCGTATGCGTGCGTTTATTATCGTATGCGTGCTAATACTTACATGTTTGTGCATCTACATGCGTATTTGTTCGTATATTTGCATATATGTACGTATGCGTACGTTTTTGTATGCGTGCGTTTATTTCCGTATGCTTGCAAATACTTACATCTTAGTGCGTATTTGTTCGTATATTTGCATATATGTACGTATGCGTACGTTTTTGTATGCGTGCGTTTATTTCCGTATGCGTGCTAATAATTACATGTTTGTGCATCTACATGCGTATTTGTTCGTATATTTGCATATATGTACGTATGCGTACGTTTTTGTATGCGTGCATTTATTTCCGTATGCGCGCAAATACTTGCTTCTTCGTATATTTGCGGATATTTCGGTATTGCACATACGCATACGTGCGGATTTAACAGCTTTGTACATACGTATACGTGCGTATATATCCTTATGCTCATGTAAAGTTGCTTTTCGTACGTGTTCGCGCCTATAAGGACTTAAATGTGAGTATTATTGCATTTTGTAATCGTGCGTATGCGTGCGTTAATTTCCGTATGCGTGCGAATGCTAACATCTTTGTGCATCTACATGCGTATTTGTTCGTATATTTGCATATATGTACGCAGGCATACGTTTTTGTATGTGTGCGTTTATTTCCGTATGCGTGCTTATACTTTCTTCATCGTATATTTCCGGATATTTCTGATTTGTACATACGTTTACGTGCGGATTTAACCGTATTATACATACATATACATGCATATATATCCGTATACTCACGTATAGGTGCCTTTTCGTTCGTGATCGTGCCTATACGAAATTAAATGTGCACATAAATGCGTTTTCGTACTCGTGCGTATGCGTGCGTTTATTACCGTATGCGTGCAAATACTTACATCTTTGTGCATCTACATGCGTATTTGTTCGTATATTTGCATATATGTACGTATGCGTACGTTTTTGTATGAGTGCGGTTATTTCCGTATGCGTGCAAATACTTACATGTTTGTGCATCTACATGCGTATTTGTTCCTATATTTGCATATAGGCACGTATACGTTCGTTTTTGTATGCGTGCGGTTATTTCCGTATGCGTGCTAATACTTGCTTCTTCGTATATGTGCGGATATTTCTGATTTGTCCATACGTTCACGTGCGGATTTAACCGTATTGTACATACATATACGTGCGTATATATCCGTATACTCACGTATAGGTGCCTTTTCTTTCGTGGTCGTGCCTATACGGAATTAAATGTGCACATAAGTGCGTATTCGTACTTGTGCGTATGCGTGCGTTTATTACCGTATGCGTCCAAATACTTACATGTTTGTGCATCTACATGCGTATTTGTTCGTATATTTGCATATTTATACGTATGCGTACGTTTTTGTATGCGTGCGTTTATTTCCGTATGCGTGCAAATACTTACATGTTTGTGCATCTACATGCGTATTTGTTCGTATATTTGCATATATGTACGTTTACGCACGTTTTTGTATGCGTGCGGTTTTTCCGTATGCGTGCTAATACTTTCTTCTTCGTATATGTGCGGATATTTCTGATTTGTACATACGTTAACGTGCGGATTTAACCGTATTGTACATACATATAAGTGCATATATATCCGTATACTTACGTAAAGGTGCCTTTTCTTTCGTGATCGTGTCTATACGGAATTAAATGTGCACATAAGTGCGTTTTCGTACTCTTGCGTATGCGTGCGTTTATTACCGTATGCGTGCAAATACTTACATCTTTGTGCATCTACATGCGTATTTGTTCGTATATTTGCATATATGTACGTATGCGTACGTTTTTGTATGCGTGCGTTTATTTCCGTATGCTTGCAAATACTTACATCTTAGTGCGTATTTGTTCGTATATTTGCATATATGTACGTATGCGTACGTTTTTGTATGCGTGCGTTTATTTCCGTATGCGTGCTAATAATTACATGTTTGTGCATCTACATGCGTATTTGTTCGTATATTTGCATATATGTACGTATGCGTGCGTTTTGGTATGCGTGCGTTTATTTCCGTTTGCGCGCAAATACTTGCTTCTTCGTATATGTGCGGATATTTCGGTATTGCACATACGCATACGTGCGGATTTAACAGCTTTGTACATACATATACGTGCGTATATATCCTTATGCTCATGTATAGGTGCTTTTCGTACGTGTACGTGCCTATAAGGACTTAAATGTGCGTATTATTGCATTTTGTAATCGTTCGTATGCGTGCGTTAATTTCCGTATGCGTGCGAATACTTACATGTTTGTGCATCTACATACGTATTTGTTCGTATATTCGCATATATATACGTATGCGTACGTTTTTGTATGCGTGCGTTTATTTCCGTATGCGTGCAAATACTTAAATGTTTGTGCATCTACATGCGTATTTGTTCGTATATTAGCATATATGTACGTATGCGTACGTTTTTGTATGCGTGCGTTTATTTCCGTATGCGTGCTAATACTTTCTTCTTCGTATATGTGCGGATATTTCTGATTTGTACATACGTTTACGTGCGGATTTAACCGTATTGTGCATACGTATGCGAGCATATGTCTCCTTATACTCACGTAAAGGTGCCTTTTCGTGCGTGTACGTGCCTATAAGGACTTAAATGTGCGTATAAGTGCGTTATCGTACTCGTGCGTATGCGTGCGTTAATTTCCGTATGCGTGCGAATACTTACATGTTTGTGCATCTACATGCGTATTTGTTCGTATATTTGCATATATGTACGTACACGTACGTTTTTGTATGCGTGCGGTTATTTTTGTATGCGTGCTAATACTTTCTTCTTCGTATATGTGCGGATATTTCTGATTTGTACATACGTTTACGTGCGGATTTAACCGTATTGTACATACATATACGTGCATATATATCCGTATACTCACGTATAGGTGCCTTTTCGTTCGTGATCGTGCCTATACGGAATTAAATGTGCACATAAGTGCGTTTTCGTACTCGTGCGTATGCGTGCGTTTATTACCGTATGCGTGCAAATACTTACATCTTTGTGCATCTACATGCGTATTTGTTCGTATATTTGCATATATGTACGTATGCGTACGTTTTTGTATGCGTGCGTTTATTTCCGAATGCTTGCAAATACTTACATCTTAGTGCGTATTTGTTCGTATATTTGCATATATGTACGTATGCGTACGTTTTTGTATGCGTGCGTTTATTTCCGTATGCGTGCTAATAATTACATGTTTGTGCATCTACATGCGTATTTGTTCGTATATTTGCGTATATGTACGTATGCGTGCGTTTTTGTATGCGTGCGTTTATTTCCGTATGCGCGCAAATACTTGCTTTTTCGTATATTTGCGGATATTTCGGTATTGCACATACGCATACGTGCGGATTTAACAGCTTTGTATATACGTATACGTGCGTATATATCCTTATGCTCATGTATAGGTGCTTTTCGTACGTGTACGTGCCTATAAGGACTTAAATGTACGTATTATTGCACTTTGTAATCGTGCGTATGCGTGCGTTAATTTCCGTATACGTGCGAATGCTTACATCTTTGTGCATCTACATGCGTATTTGTTCGTATATTTGCATATATGTACGTATGCGTACGTTTTTTTATGTGTGCGTTTATTTCCGTATGCTTGCAAATACTTACATCTTAGTGCGTATTTGTTCGTATATTTGCATATATGTACGTATGCGTACGTTTTTGTATGCGTGCGTTTATTTCCGTATGCGTGCTAATAATTACATGTTTGTGCATCTACATGCGTATTTGTTCGTATATTTGCATATATGTACGTATGCGTGCGTTTTGGTATGCGTGCGTTTATTTCCGTATGCGCGCAAATACTTGCTTCTTCGTATATGTGCGGATATTTTGGTATTGCACATACGCATACGTGCGGATTTAACAGCTTTGTACATACGTATACGTGCGAATATATCCTTATGCTCATGTATAGGTGCTTTTCGTACGTGTACGTGCCTATAAGGACTTAAATGTGCGTATTATTGCATTTTGTAATCGTTCGTATGCGTGCGTTAATTTCCGTTTGCGTGCGAATACTTACATGTTTGTGCATCTACATACGTATTTGTTCGTATATTCGCATATATATACGTATGCGTACGTTTTTGTATGCGTGCGTTTATTTCCGTATGCGTGCAAATGCTTAAATGTTTGTGCATCTACATGCGTATTTGTTCGTATATTTGCATATATGTACGTATGCGTACGTTTATGTATGCGTGCGTTTATTTCCGTATGCGTGCTAATACTTTCTTCTTCGTATATGTGCGGATATTTCTGATTTGTACATACGTTTACGTGCGGATTTAACCGTATTGTGCATACGTATGCGTGCATATGTCTCCTTATACTCACGTAAAGGTGCCTTTTCGTGCGTGTACGTGCCTATAAGACTTAAATGTGCGTATAAGTGCGTTATCGTACTCGTGCGTATGCGTGCGTTAATTTCCGTATGCGTGCGAATACTTACATGTTTGTGCATCTACATGCGTATTTGTTCGTATATTTGCATATATGTACGTACACGTACGTTTTTGTATGCGTGCGGTTATTTCCGTATGCGTGCTAATACTTTCTTCTTCGTATATTTGCGGATATTTCTGATTTGTACATACGTTTACGTGCGGATTTAACCGTATTGTACATACATATACGTGCATATATATCCGTATACTCACGTATAGGTGCCTTTTCGTTCGTGATCGTGCCTATACGGAATTAAATGTGCACATAAGTGCGTTTTCGTACTCTTGCGTATGCGTGCGTTTATTACCGTATGCGTGCAAATACTTACATCTATGTGCATCTACATGCGTATTTGTTCGTATATTTGCATATATGTACGTATGCGTACGTTTTTGTATGCGTGCGTTTATTTCCGTATGCTTGCAAATACTTACATCTTAGTGCGTATTTGTTCGTATATTTGCATATATGTACGTATGCGTACGTTTTTGTATGCGTGCGTTTATTTCCGTATGCGTGCTAATAATTACATGTTTGTGCATCTACATGCGTATTTGTTCGTATATTTGCATATATGTACGTATGCGTGCGTTTTTGTATGCGTGCGTTTATTTCCGTATGCGCGCAAATACTTGCTTCTTCGTATATTTGCGGATATTTCTGGATTGCACATACGCATACGTGCGGATTTAACAGCTTTGTACATACGTATACGAGCGTATGTATCCTTATGCTCATGTATAGGTGCTTTTTGTACGTGTACGTGCCTATAAGGACATAAATGTGCGTATTATTGCATTTTGTAATCGTGCGTATGCGTGCGTTGATTTCCGTATGCGTGCCAATGCTAATATCTTTGTGCATCTACATGCGTATTTGTTCGTATATTTGCATATATGTACGCATGCGTACGTTTTT
This sequence comes from Urechis unicinctus, assembly GCA_034190875.2. Lineage (NCBI taxonomy): Eukaryota > Metazoa > Annelida > Polychaeta > Xenopneusta > Urechidae > Urechis > Urechis unicinctus. Next base: position 46,721 of record JAXDRA010000131.1, on the reverse strand, counting down.
GTATGTGTGCGTTTAGTTCCGTATGCTTGCAAATACTTACATCTTAGTGCGTATTTGTTCGTATATTTGCATATATGTACGTATGCGAACGTTTTTTGTATGCGTGCGTTTATTTCCGTATGTGTGCTAATAATTACATGTTTGTGCATCTACATGCGTATTTGTTCGTATATTTGCATATATATACGTATGCGTGCGTTTTTGTATGCGTGCGTTTATTTCCGTATGCGCGCAAATACTTGCTTCTTCGTATATGTGCGGATATTTCGGTATTGCACATACGCATAAATGCGGATTTAACAGCTTTGTACATACGTATACGTGCGTATATATCCATATGCTCATGTATAGGTGCTTTTCGTACGTGTACGTGCCTATAAGGACTTAAATGTGCGTATTATTGCATTTTGTAATCGGGCGAATGCGTGCGTTAATTTCCGTATGCGTGCGAATACTTACATGTTTTTGTGCATCTACATGCGTATTTGTTCGAATATTTGCATATATATACGTATGCTTACGCTTTTGTATGCGTGCGTTTATTTCCGTATGCGTGCGAATTCTTACATGTTTGTGCATCTACATGCGTATTTGTTCGTATATTTGCATATATATATACGTATGCGTACGTTTTTGTATGCGTGCGTTTATTTCCGTATGCGTGCAAATACTTACATGTTTGTGCATCTACATGCGTATTTGTTCGTATATTTGCATATATGCACGTATACGTTCGTTTTTGTATGCGTGCGGTTATTTCCGTATGCGTGCTAATACTTGCTTCTTCGTATATGTGCGGATATTTCTGATTAGTCCATACGTTCACGTGCGGATTTAACCGTATTGTACATACATATACGTGCATATGTATTCGTATACTCACGTATAGGTGCCTTTTCGTTCGTGATCGTGCCTATACGGAATTAAATGTGCACATAAGTGCGTTTTCGTACTCTTGCGTATGCGTGCGTTTATTACCGTATGCGTGCAAATACTTACATCTTTGTGCATCTACATGCGTATTTGTTCGTATATTTGCATATATGTACGTATGCGTACGTTTTTGTATGCGTGCGTTTATTTCCGTATGCTTGCAAATACTTACATCTTAGTGCGTATTTGTTCGTATATTTGCATATATGTACGTATGCGTACGTTTTTGTATGCGTGCGTTTATTTCCGTATGCGCGCAAATACTTACATCTTAGTGCGTATTTGTTCGTATATTTGCATATATGTACGTATGCGTACGTTTTTGTATGCGTGCGTTTATTTCCGTATGCGTGCTAATAAGTACATGTTTGTGCATCTACATGCGTATTTGTTCGTATATTTGCATATATGTACGTATGCGTGCGTTTTTGTATGCGTGCGTTTATTTCCGTATGCGCGCAAATACTTGCTTCTTCGTATATTTGCGGATATTTCGGGATTGCACATACGCATACGTGCGGATTTAACAGCTTTGTACGTACGTATACGAGCGTATATATCCTTATGCTCATGTATAGGTGCTTTTCGTACGTGTACGTGCCTATAATGACTTAAATGTGCGTATTATTGCATTTTGTAATCGTGCGAATGCGTGCGTTAATTTCCGTATGCGTGCCAATGCTAACATCTTTGTGCATCTACATGCGTATTTGTTCGTATATTTGCATATATGTACGCAGGCGTACGTTTTTGTATGTGTGCGTTTATTTCCGTATGCGTGCTAATACTTTCTTCATCGTATATGTGCGGATATTTCTGATTTGTACATACGTTTACGTGCGGATTTAACCGTATTGTACATACATGTACGTGCATATATATCCGTATACTCACGTATAGGTGCCTGCTCGTTAGTGATCGTGCCTATACGGAATTAAATGTGCACATAAATGCGTTTTCGTACTCGTGCGTATGCGTGCGTTTATTACCGTATGCGTGCAAATACTTACATCTTTGTACATCTACATGCGTATTTGTTCGTATATTTGCATATATATACGTATGCGTACGTTTTTGTATGCTTGCGTTTATTTCCGTATGCGTGCGAATACTTACATGTTTGTGCATCTACATGCGTATTTGTTCGTATATTTGCATATATGTACGTATGCGTTCGTTTTGTATGCGTGCGTTTATTTCCGTATGCGCGCAAATACTTGCTCCTTCGTATATGTGCGGATATTTTGGTATTGCACATACGCATACGTGCGGATTTAACAGCTTTGTACATACGTATACGTGCGAATATATCCTTATGCTCATGTATAGGTGCTTTTCGTACGTGTACGTGCCTATAAGGACTTAAATGTGCGTATTATTGCATTTTGTAATCGTTCGTATGCGTGCGTTAATTTCCGTTTGCGTGCGAATACTTACATTTTGTGCATCTACATACGTATTTGTTCGTATATTCGCATATATATACGTATGCGTACGTTTTTGTATGCGTGCGTTTTTTTCCGTATGCGTGCAAATACTTACATGTTTGTGCATCTACATGCGTATTTGTTCGTATATTTGCATATATGTACGTATACGTTCGTTTTTGTATGCGTGCGGTTATTTCCGTATGCGTGCTAATACTTGCTTCTTCCTATATGTGCGGATATTTCTGATTTGTCCATACGTTCACGTGCGGATTTAACCGTATTGTACATACATATACGTGCGTATATATCCGTATACTCACGTATAGGTGCCTTTTCGTTCGTGGTCGTGCCTATACGGAATTAAATGTGCACATGTGCACATTGCGTATGCGTGCGTTTATTACCGTATGCGTGCAAATACTTACATGTTTGTGCATCTACATGCGTATTTGTTCGTATATTTGCATATGCGTATGCGTACGTTTTTTATGCGTGCGTTTATGCGTATGCTAAATACTTACATGTTTGTGCATCTACATGCGTATTTGTTCGTATATTTGCATATATGTACGTATGCGTACGTTTTTGTATGCGTGCGTTTTATTTCCGTATGCGTGCTAATATTTTCTTCGTATATGTGCGGATATTTCTATTTGTAAATACGTACGTGCGGATTTAACCGTATATTTGCATATTTGTATATATTTGCGTTTTATGTCACGTATAAATTTGCGTATTTTGTTGTAAATACGTGCGTTATGCGTTCCGTATTTCGCGTGCACATACGCCATATTTGTGCGTGATTTACATGCGTATGTGTGCACTTCGTATATTTGCATATATGTATATGTACGTGTACGTTTTTGTATGCGTGCGTTTATTTCCGTATGCGTGCTAATACTTGCTTTCTTCGTATATTGCGGATATTTCTGATATTGTACATACGCCTACGTGCGGATTTAACCGTATTGTACATACATATACGTGCATATATATCCGTATACTCACGTAAAGGTGCCTTTTCGTTCGTGATCGTGCCTATACGGATATAAAAATGTGCACATAAGTGCGTTTTCGTACTCGTGCGTATGCGTGCGTTTATTACCGTATGCGAGCAAATACTTACATCTTTGTGCATCTACATGCGTATTTGTTCGTATATTTGCATATATGTACGTATGCGTACGTTTTTGTATGCGTGCGTTTATTTCCGTATGCTTGCAAATACTTACATTTTTCTTGCTTAGTGCGTATTTGTTCGTATATTTGCATATATGTACGTATGCGTACGTTTTTGTATGCGTGCGTTTATTTCCGTATGCGTGCTAATACTTACATGTTTGTGCATCTACATGCGTATTTGTTCGTATATTTGCATATATGTACGTATGCGTGCGTTTTTGTATGCGTGCGTTTATTTTCCGTATGCGCGCAAATACTTGCTTCTTCGTATATTTGCGGATATTTCGTGTATTGCACATACGCATACGTGCGGATTTAACAGCTTTGTACAACGTATACGTGCGTATGTATCCTTATGCTCATGTAATAGGTGCTTTTCGTACGTGTACGTGCCTATTTGGACATAAATGTGCTTATTATTGCATTTTGTAATCGTGCGTATGCGTGCGTTTATTTCCGTATGCGTGCTAATACTTTCATCTTTCGTGCATCTACATGCGTATTTGTTCGTATATTTGCATATATGTACGTTTACGTACGTTTTTGTATGTGTGCGTTTATTTTCCGTATGCGTGCATATACTATCCGTATACTCTTCTGGTGCCTTTATGTTCGTGATCGTGCCTATTCGGATTATGTACATAAGTGCGTTTTCGTACTCGTGCGTATGCGTGCGTTTATTACCGTATGCGTGCGTAATACTTACATCTTTGTGCATCTACATGCGTATATACGGTCGTATATTTGCATATATGTACGTATGCGTACGTATTGTGTATGCGTGCGTTATTTCCGAATGCTTGCAAATACTTACATCTTAGTGCGTATTTGTTGCGTATTTTGCATATATTGTACGTATGCGTACGTTTTGTATGCGTGCGTTTATTTCCGTATGCGTGCAAATACTTACATGTTTGTGCATCTACATGCGTATTTGTTCGTATATTTGCGTATATGTACGTATGCGTGCGTTTTTGTATGCGTGCGTTTATTTCCGTATGCGCGCAAATACTTGCTTTTTGTGCATATATTTGCGGATATTTCGGTATTGCACATACGCATACGTGCGGATTGCAGCTTTGTATATACGTATACGTATATATCCTTATGCTCATGTATAGGTGCTTTTCGTACGTGTACGTGCCTATAAGGACTTAAATGTACGTATTATTGCACTTTGTAATCGTGCGTATGCGTGCGTTAATTTCCGTATACGTGCGAATTTACATCTTTGTGCATCTACATGCGTATTTGTTCGTATATTTGCATATATGTACGTATGCGTACGTTTTTTTATGTGTGCGTTTATTTCCGTATGCTTGCAAATACTTACATCTTAGTGCGTATTTGTTCGTATATTTGCATATATGTACGTATGCGTACGTTTTTGTATGCGTGCGTTTATTTCCGTATGCGTGCTAATAATTACATGTTTGTGCATCTACATGCGTATTTGTTCGTATATTTGCATATATGTACGTATACGTATGCGTGCGTTTTGGTATGCGTGCGTTTATTTCCGTATGCGCGCAAATACTTGCTTCTTCGTATATGTGCGGATATTTTGGTATTGCACATACGCATACGTGCGGATTTAACAGCTTTGTACATACGTATACGTGCGAATATATCCTTATGCTCATGTATAGGTGCTTTTCGTACGTGTACGTGCCTATAAGGACTTAAATGTGCGTATTATTGCATTTGTAATCGTTCGTATGCGTGCGTTAATTTCCGTTTGCGTGCGAATACTTACATGTTTGTGCATCTACATACGTATTTGTTCGTATATTCGCATATATATACGTATGCGTACGTTTTTGTATGCGTGCGTTTATTTCCGTATGCGTGCAAATGCTTAAATGTTTGTGCATCTACATGCGTATTTGTTCGTATATTTGCATATATGTACGTATGCGTACGTTTATTGTATGCGTGCGTTTATTTCCGTATGCGTGCTAATACTTTCTTCTTCGTATATGTGCGGATATTTCTGATTTGTACATACGTTTACGTGCGGATTTAACCGTATGTGCATACGTATGCGTGCATATGTCTCCTTATACTCACGTAAAGGTGCCTTTTTTCGTGCGTGTACGTGCCTATAAGGACTTAAATGTGCGTATAAGTGCGTATCGTACTCGTGCGTATGCGTGCGTTAATTTCCGTATGCGTGCGAATACTTACATGTTTGTGCATCTACATGCGTATTTGTTCGTATATTTGCATATATGTACGTACACGTACGTTTTTGTATGCGTGCGGTTATTTCCGTATGCGTGCTAATACTTTCTTCTTCGTATATTTGCGGATATTTCTGATTTGTACATACGTTTACGTGCGGATTTAACCGTATTGTACATACATATACGTGCATATATATCCGTATACTCACGTATAGGTGCCTTTTCGTTCGTGATCGTGCCTATACGGAATTAAATGTGCACATAAGTGCGTTTTCGTACTCTTGCGTATGCGTGCGTTTATTACCGTATGCGTGCAAATACTTACATCTATGTGCATCTACATGCGTATTTGTTCGTATATTTGCATATATGTACGTATGCGTACGTTTTTGTATGCGTGCGTTTATTTCCGTATGCTTGCAAATACTTACATCTTAGTGCGTATTTGTTCGTATATTTGCATATATGTACGTATGCGTACGTTTTTGTATGCGTGCGTTTATTTCCGTATGCGTGCTAATAATTACATGTTTGTGCATCTACATGCGTATTTGTTCGTATATTTGCATATATGTACGTATGCGTTGCGTTTTTGTATGCGTGCGTTTATTTCCGTATGCGCGCAAATACTTGCTTCTTCGTATATTTGCGGATATTTCTGGATTGCACATACGCATACGTGCGGATTTAACAGCTTTGTACATACGTATACGAGCGTATGTATCCTTATGCTCATGTATAGGTGCTTTTTGTACGTGTACGTGCCTATAAGGACATAAATGTGCGTATTATTGCATTTTGTAATCGTGCGTATGCGTGCGTTGATTTTCCGTATGCGTGCCAATGCTAATATCTTTGTGCATCTACATGCGTATTTGTTCGTATATTTGCATATATGTACGCATGCGTACGTTTTTGTATGTGTGCGTTTAGTTCCGTATGCTTGCAAATACTTACATCTTAGTGCGTATTTGTTCGTATATTTGCATATATGTACGTATGCGAACGTTTTTGTATGCGTGCGTTTATTTCCGTATGTGTGCTAATAATTACATGTTTGTGCATCTACATGCGTATTTGTTCGTATATTTGCATATATATACGTATGCGTGCGTTTTTGTATGCGTGCGTTTATTTCCGTATGCGCGCAAATACTTGCTTCTTCGTATATGTGCGGATATTTCGGTATTGCACATACGCATAAATGCGGATTTAACAGCTTTGTACATACGTATACGTGCGTATATATCCATATGCTCATGTATAGGTGCTTTTCGTACGTGTACGTGCCTATAAGGACTTAAATGTGCGTATTATTGCATTTTGTAATCGGGCGAATGCGTGCGTTAATTTCCGTATGCGTGCGAATACTTACATGTTTTTGCATCTACATGCGTATTTGTTCGAATATTTCCATATATATACGTATGCTTACGCTTTTGTATGCGTGCGTTTATTTCCGTATGCGTGCGAATTCTTACATGTTTGTGCATCTACATGCGTATTTGTTCGTATATTTGCATATATATATACGTATGCGTACGTTTTTGTATGCGTGCGTTTATTTCCGTATGCGTGCAAATACTTACATGTTTGTGCATCTACATGCGTATTTGTTCGTATATTTGCATATATGCACGTATACGTTCGTTTTTGTATGCGTGCGGTTATTTCCGTATGCGTGCTAATACTTGCTTCTTCGTATATGTGCGGATATTTCTGATTAGTCCATACGTTCACGTGCGGATTTAACCGTATTGTACATACATATACGTGCATATGTATTCGTATACTCACGTATAGGTGCCTTTTCGTTCGTGATCGTGCCTATACGAAATTAAATGTGCACATAAGTGCGTTTTCGTACTCTTGCGTATGCGTGCGTTTATTACCGTATGCGTGCAAATACTTACATCTTTGTGCATCTACATGCGTATTTGTTCGTATATTTGCATATATGTACGTATGCGTACGTTTTTGTATGCGTGCGTTTATTTCCGTATGCTTGCAAATACTTACATCTTAGTGCGTATTTGTTCGTATATTTGCATATATGTACGTATGCGTACGTTTTTTTTTTGTATGCGTGCGTTTATTTCCGTATGCGCGCAAATACTTACATCTTAGTGCGTATTTGTTCGTATATTTGCATATATGTACGTATGCGTACGTTTTTGTATGCGTGCGTTTATTTCCGTATGCGTGCTAATAAGTACATGTTTGTGCATCTACATGCGTATTTGTTCGTATATTTGCATATATGTACGTATGCGTGCGTTTTTTGTATGCGTGCGTTTATTTCCGTATGCGCGCAAATACTTGCTTCTTCGTATATTTGCGGATATTTCGGGATTGCACATACGCATACGTGCGGATTTAACAGCTTTGTACGTACGTATACGAGCGTATATATCCTTATGCTCATGTATAGGTGCTTTTCGTACGTGTACGTGCCTATAATGACTTAAATGTGCGTATTATTGCATTTTGTAATCGTGCGAATGCGTGCGTTAATTTCCGTATGCGTGCCAATGCTAACATCTTTGTGCATCTACATGCGTATTTGTTCGTATATTTGCATATATGTACGCAGGCGTACGTTTTTGTATGTGTGCGTTTATTTCCGTATGCGTGCTAATACTTTCTTCATCGTATATGTGCGGATATTTCTGATTTGTACATACGTTTACGTGCGGATTTAACCGTATTGTACATACATGTACGTGCATATATATCCGTATACTCACGTATAGGAGACTGCTCGTTAGTGATCGTGCCTATACGGAATTAAATGTGCACATAAATGCGTTTTCGTACTCGTGCGTATGCGTGCGTTTATTACCGTATGCGTGCAAATACTTACATCTTTGTACATCTACATGCGTATTTGTTCGTATATTTGCATATATATACGTATGCGTACGTTTTTGTATGCTTGCGTTTATTTCCGTATGCGTGCGAATACTTACATGTTTGTGCATCTACATGCGTATTTGTTCGTATATTTGCATATATGTACGTATGCGTGCGTTTTGGTATGCGTGCGTTTATTTCCGTATGCGCGCAAATACTTGCTCCTTCGTATATGTGCGGATATTTTGGTATTGCACATACGCATACGTGCGGATTTAACAGCTTTGTACATACGTATACGTGCGAATATATCCTTATGCTCATGTATAGGTGCTTTTCGTACGTGTACGTGCCTATAAGGACTTAAATGTGCGTATTATTGCATTTTGTAATCGTTCGTATGCGTGCGTTAATTTCCGTTTGCGTGCGAATACTTACATGTTTGTGCATCTACATACGTATTTGTTCGTATATTCGCATATATATACGTATGCGTACGTTTTTGTATGCGTGCGTTTATTTCCGTATGCGTGCAAATACTTACATGTTTGTGCATCTACATGCGTATTTGTTCGTATATTTGCATATATGTACGTATACGTTCGTTTTTGTATGCGTGCGGTTATTTCCGTATGCGTGCTAATACTTGCTTCTTCCTATATGTGCGGATATTTCTGATTTGTCCATACGTTCACGTGCGGATTTAACCGTATTGTACATACATATACGTGCGTATATAACCGTATACTCACGTATAGGTGCCTTTTCGTTCGTGGTCGTGCCTATACGGAATTAAATGTGCACATAAGTGCGTATTCGTACTCGAGCGTATGCGTGCGTTTATTACCGTATGCGTGCTAATACTTACATGTTTGTGCATCTACATGCGTATTTGTTCGTATATTTGCATATATATACGTATGCGTACGTTTTTGTATGCGTGCGTTTATTTCCGTATGCGTGCAAATACTTACATGTTTGTGCATCTACATGCGTATTTGTTCGTATATTTGCATATATGTACGTATACGTACGTTTTTGTATGCGTGCGGTTATTTCCGTATGCGTGCTAATACTTTCTTCTTCGTATATGTGCGGATATTTCTGATTTGTACATACGTTAACGTGCGGATTTAACCGTATTGTACATACATATACGTGCATATATATTCGTATACTCACGTAAAGGTGCCTTTTCGTTCGTGATCGTGCCTATACGGAATTAAATGTGCACATAAGTGCGTTTTCGTACTCTTGCGTATGCGTGCGTTTATTACCGTATGCGAGCAAATACTTACATCTTTGTGCATCTACATGCGTATTTGTTCGTATATTTGCATATATGTACGTATGCGTACGTTTTTGTATGCGTGCGTTTATTTCCGTATGCTTGCAAATACTTACATCTTAGTGCGTATTTGTTCGTATATTTGCATATATGTACGTATGCGTACGTTTTTGTATGCGTGCGTTTATTTCCGTATGCGTGCTAATAATTACATGTTTGTGCATCTACATGCGTATTTGTTCGTATATTTGCATATATATGTACGTATGCGTGCGTTTTTGTATGCGTGCGTTTATTTCCGTATGCGCGCAAATACTTGCTTCTTCGTATATTTGCGGATATTTCGGTATTGCACATACGCATACGTGCGGATTTAACAGCTTTGTACAAACGTATACGAGCGTATGTATCCTTGTGCTCATGTATAGGTGCTTTTCGTACGTGTACGTGCCTATCAGGACATAAATGTGCTTATTATTGCATTTTGTAATCGTGCGTATGCGTGCGTTAATTTCCGTATGCGTGCCAAAGCTAACATCTTTGTGCATCTACATGCGTATTTGTTCGTATATTTGCATATATGTACGCAGGCGTACGTTTTTGTATGTGTGCGTTTATTTCCGTATGCGTGCTAATACTTTCTTCATCGTATATGTGCGGATATTTCTGATTTGTACATACGTTTACGTGCGGATTTAACCGTATTGTACATACATATACGTGCATATATATCCGTACACTCACGTATAGGTGCCTGCTCGTTAGTGATCGTGCCTATACGGAATTAAATGTGCACATAAATGCGTTTTCGTACTCGTGCGTATGCGTGCGTTTATTACCGTATGCGTGCAAATACTTACATCTTAGTACATCTACATGCGTATTTGTTCGTATATTTGCATATATATACGTATGCGTACGTTTTTGTATGCGTGCGTTTATTTCCGTATGCGTGCGAATACTTACATGTTTGTGCATCTACATGCGTATTTGTTCGTATATTTGCATATATATACGTATGCGTACGTTTTTGTATGCGTGCGTTTATTTCCGTATGCGTTCAAATACTTACATATTTGTGCATCTACATGCGTATTTGTTCGTATATTTGCATATATGTACGTATACGTTCGTTTTTGTATGCGTGCGGTTATTTCCGTATGCGTGCTAATACTTGCTTCTTCCTATATGTGCGGATATTTCTGATTTGTCCATACGTTCACGTGCGGATTTAACCGTATTGTACATACATATACGTGCATATATATCCGTATACTCACGTATAGGTGCCTTTTCGTTCGTGGTCGTGCCTATACGGAATTAAATGTGCACATAAGTGCGTATTCGTACTCGAGCGTATGCGTGCGTTTATTACCGTATGCGTGCTAATACTTACATGTTTGTGCATCTACATGCGTATTTGTTCGTATATTTGCATATATATACGTATGCGTACGTTTTTGTATGCGTGCGTTTATTTCCGTATGCGTGCAAATACTTACATGTTTGTGCATCTACATGCGTATTTGTTCGTCGTATTTGTTCGTATATTTGCATATATGTACGTATACGTACGTTTTTTTATGCGTGCGGTTATTTCCGTATGCGTGCTAATACTTTCTTCTTCGTATATGTGCGGATATTTCTGATTTGTACATACGTTAACGTGCGGATTAAACCGTGTTGTACATACATATACGTGCATATATATCCGTATACTCACGTATAGGTGCCTTTTCGTTCGTGATCGTGCCTATACGGAATTAAATGTGCACATAAGTGCGTTTTCGTACTCTTGCGTATGCGTGCGTTTATTACCGTATGCGTGCAAATACTTACATCATTGTGCATCTACATGCGTATTTGTTCGTATATTTGCATATATGTACGTATGCGTACGTTTTTGTATGCGTGCGTTTATTTCCGTATGCTTGCAAATACTTACATCTTAGTGCGTATTTGTTCGTATATTTGCATATATGTACGCAGGCGTACGTTTTTGTATGTGTGCGTTTATTTCCGTATGCGTGCTAATACTTTCTTCATCGTATATGTGCGGATATTTCTGATTTGTACATACGTTTACGTGCGGATTTAACCGCATTGTACATACATATACGTGCATATATATCCGTATACTCACGTATAGGTGCCTGCTCGTTAGTGATCGTGCCTATACGGAATTAAATGTGCACATAAATGCGTTTTCGTACTCGTGCGTATGCGTGCGTTTATTACCGTATGCGTGCAAATACTTACATCTTTGTACATGTACATGCGTATTTGTTCGTATATTTGCATATATATACGTATGCGTACGTTTTTGTATGCGTGCGTTTATTTCCGTATGCGGGCGAATACTTACATGTTTGTGCATCTACATGCGTATTTGTTCGTATATTTGCATATATATACGTATGCGAACGTTTTTGTATGCGTGCGTTTATTTCCGTATGCGTGCAAATACTTACATGTTTGTGCATCTACATGCGTATTTGTTCGTATATTTGCATATATGTACGTATACGTTCGTTTTTGTATGCGTGCGGTTATTTCCGTATGCGTGCTAATACTTTCTTCTTCCTATATGTGCGGATATTTCTGATTTGTCCATACGTTCACGTGCGGATTTAACCGTATTGTACATACATATACGTGCGTATATATCCGTATACTCACGTATAGGTGCCTTTTCGTTCGTGGTCGTGCCTATACGGAATTAAATGTGCACATAAGTGCGTATTCGTACTCGAGCGTATGCGTGCGTTTATTACCGTATGCGTGCTAATACTTACATGTTTGTGCATCTACATGCGTATTTGTTCGTATATTTGCATATATATACGTATGCGTACGTTTTTGTATGCGTGCGTTTATTTCCGTATGCGCGCAAATACTTGCTTCTTCGTATATTTGCGGATATTTCGGTATTGCACATACGCATACGTGCGGATTTAACAGCTTTGTACATACGTATACGTGCGTATATATCCTTATGCTCATGTAAAGGTGCTTTTCGTACGTGTACGTGCCTATAAGGACTTAAATGTGCGTATTATTGCATGTTGTAATCGTGCGTATGCTTGCGGTTATTTCCGTATGCGTGCAAATACTTACATGTTTGTGCATCTACATGCGTATTTGTTCGTATATTTGCATATATGTACGTATACGTTCGTTTTTGTATGCGTGCGGTTATTTCCGTATGCGTGCTAATACTTGCTTCTTCCTATATGTGCGGATATTTCTGATTTGTCCATACGTTCACGTGCGGATTTAACCGTATTGTACATACATATACGTGCGTATATATCCGTATACTCACGTATAGGTGCCTTTTCGTTCGTGGTCGTGCCTACACGGAATTAAATGTGCACATAAGTGCGTATTCATACTCGAGCGTATGCGTGCGTTTATTACCGTATGCGTGCTAATACTTACATGTTTGTGCATCTACATGCGTATTTGTTCGTATATTTGCATATATATACGTATGCGTACGTTTTTGTATGCGTGCGTTTATTTCCGTATGCGTGCAAATACTTACATGTTTGTGCATCTACATGCGTATTTGTTCGTATATTTGCATATATGTACGTATACGTACGTTTTTGTATTCGTGCGGTTATTTCCGTATGCGTGCTAATACTTTCTTCTTCGCATATGTGCGGATATTTCTGATTTGTACATACGTTAACGTGCGGATTTAACCGTATTGTACATACATATACGTGCATATACATCCGTATACTCACGTATAGGTGCCTTTTCGTTCGTGATCGTGCCAATACGGAATTAAATGTGCACATAAGTGCGTTTTCGTACTCTTGCGTATGCGTGCGTTTATTACCGTATGCGTGCAAATACTTACATCTTTGTGCATCTACATGCGTATTTGTTCGTATATTTGCATATATGTACGTATGCGTACGTTTTTGTATGCGTGCGTTTATTTCCGTATGCTTGCAAATACTTACATCTTAGTGCGTATTTGTTCGAATATTTGCATATATGTACGTATGCGTACGTTTTTGTATGCGTGCGTTTATTTCCGTATGCGTGCTAATAATTACATGTTTGTGCATCTACATGCGTATTTGTTCGTATATTTTTGCATATATGTATGTATGCATGCGTTTTTGTATGCGTGCATTTATTTCCGTATGCGCGCAAATACTTGCTTCTTCGTATATTTGCGGATATTTCGGTATTGCACATACGCATACGTGCGGATTTAACAGCTTTGTACATACGTATACGTGCGTATATATCCTTATGCTCATGTAAAGTTGCTTTTCGTACGTGTACGCGCCTATAAGGACTTAAATGTGAGTATTATTGCATTTTGTAATCGTGCGCATGCGTGCGTTAATTTCCGTATGCGTGCGAATGCTAACATCTTTGTGCATCTACATGCGTATTTGTTCGTATATTTGCATATATGTACGCAGGCATACGTTTTTTGTATGTGTGCGTTTATTTCCGTATGCGTGCTTATACTTTCTTCATCGTATATTTCCGGATATTTCTGATTTGTACATACGTTTACGTGCGGATTTAACCGTATTATACATACATATACGTGCATATATATCCGTATACTCACGTATAGGTGCCTTTTCGTTCGTGATCGTGCCTATACGAAATTAAATGTGCACATAAATGCGTTTTCGTACTCGTGCGTATGCGTGCGTTTATTACCGTATGCGTGCAAATACTTACATCATCTTTGTGCATCTACATGCGTATTTGTTCGTATATTTGCATATATGTACGTATGCGTACGTTTTTGTATGCGTGCGGTTATATCCGTATGCGTGCAAATACTTACATGTTTGTGCATCTACATGCGTATTTGTTCGTATATTTGCATATAGGCACGTATACGTTCGTTTTTGTATGCGTGCGGTTATTTCCGTATGCGTGCTAATACTTGCTTCTTCGTATATGTGCGGATATTTCTGATTTGTCCATACGTTCACGTGCGGATTTAACCGTATTGTACATACATATACGTGCGTATATATCCGTATACTCACGTATAGGTGCCTTTTCTTTCGTGGTCGTGCATATACGGAATTAAATGTGCACATAAGTGCGTATTCGTACTTGTGCGTATGCGTGCGTTTATTACCGTATGCGTCCAAATACTTACATGTTTGTGCATCTACATGCGTATTTGTTCGTATATTTGCATATGTATACGTATGCGTACGTTTTTGTATGCGTGCGTTTATTTCCGTATGCGTGCAAATACTTACATGTTTGTGCATCTACATGCGTATTTGTTCGTATATTTGCATATATGTACGTATACGTACGTTTTTGTATGCGTGCGGTTATTTCCGTATGCGTGCTAATACTTTCTTCTTCGTATATGTGCGAATATTTCTGATTTGTACATACGTTAACGTGCGGATTTAACCGTATTGTACATACATATACGTGCATATATATCCGTATACTTACGTAAAGGTGCCTTTTCTTTCGTGATCGTGTCTATACGGAATTAAATGTGCACATAAGTGCGTTTTCGTACTCTTGCGTATGCGTGCGTTTATTACCGTATGCGTGCAAATACTTACATCTTTGTGCATCTACATGCGTATTTGTTCGTATATTTGCATATATGTACGTATGCGTACGTTTTTGTATGCGTGCGTTTATTTCCGTATGCTTGCAAATACTTACATCTTAGTGCGTATTTGTTCGTATATTTGCATATATGTACGTATGCGTACGTTTTTGTATGCGTGCGTTTATTTCCGTATGCGTGCGTTTATTTCCGTATGCGAGCAAATACTTGCTTCTTCGTATATTTGCGGATATTTCGGTATTGCACATACGCATACGTGCGGATTTAACAGCTTTGTACATACGTATACGTGCATATATATCCTTATGCTCATGTATAGGTGCTTTTCGTACGTGTACGTGCCTATAAGGACTTAAATGTACGTATTATTGCAATTTGTAATCGTGCGTATGCGTGCGTTAATTTCCGTATGCGTGCGAATGCTAACATCTTTGTGCATCTACATGCGTATTTGTTCGTATATTTGCATATATGTACGCATGCGTTCGTTTTTGTATGTGTGCGTTTATTTCCGTATGCTTGCAAATACTTACATCTTAGTGCGTATTTGTTCGTATATTTGCATATATGTACGTATGCGTACGTTTTTGTATGCGTGCGTTTATTTCCGTATGCGTGCTAATAATTACATATTTGTGCATCTACATGCGTATTTGTTCGTATATTTGCATATATGTACGTATGCGTGCGTTTTTGTATGCGTGCGTTTATTTCCGTATGCGCGCAAATACTTGCTTCTTCGTATATGTGCGGATATTTCGGTATTGCACATACGCATACGTGCGGATTTAACAGCTTTGTACATACGTATACGTGCGTATATATCCTTATGCTCATGTTAAGGTGCTTTTCGTACGTGTACGTGCCTATACGGAATTAAATGTGCACATAAGTGCGTATTCGTTCTCGAGCGTATGCGTGCGTTTATTACCGTATGCGTGCTAATACTTACATGTTTGTGCATCTACATGCGTATTTGTTCGTATATTTGCATATATATACGTATGCGTACGTTTTTGTATGCGTGCGTTTATTTCCGTATGCGCGCAAATACTTGCTTCTTCGTATATTTGCGGATATTTCGGTATTGCACATACGCATACGTGCGGATTTAACAGCTTTGTACATACGTATACGTGCGTATATATCCTTATGCTCATGTAAAGGTGCTTTTCGTACGTGTACGTGCCTATAAGGACTTAAATGTGCGTATTATTGCATGTTGTAATCGTGCGCATGCTTGCGGTTATTTCCGTATGCGTGCAAATACTTACATGTTTGTGCATCTACATGCGTATTTGTTCGTATATTTGCATATATGTACGTATACGTTCGTTTTTGTATGCGTGCGGTTATTTCCGTATGCGTGCTAATACTTGCTTCTTCCTATATGTGCGGATATTTCTGATTTGTCCATACGTTCACGTGCGGATTTAACCGTATTGTACATACATATACGCGCGTATATATCCGTATACTCACGTATAGGTGCCTTTTCGTTCGTGGTCGTGCCTACACGGAATTAAATGTGCACATAAGTGCGTATTCATACTCGAGCGTATGCGTGCGTTTATTACCGTATGCGTGCTAATACTTACATGTTTGTGCATCTACATGCGTATTTGTTCGTATATTTGCATATATATACGTATGCGTACGTTTTTGTATGCGTGCGTTTATTTCCGTATGCGTGCAAATACTTACATGTTTGTGCATCTACATGCGTATTTGTTCGTATATTTGCATATATGTACGTATACGTACGTTTTTTTTTGTATTCGTGCGGTTATTTCCGTATGCGTGCTAATACTTTCTTCTTCGCATATGTGCGGATATTTCTGATTTGTACATACGTTAACGTGCGGATTTAACCGTATTGTACATACATATACGTGCATATATATCCGTATACTCACGTATAGGTGCCTTTTCGTTCGTGATCGTGCCAAAACGGAATTAAGTGTGCACATAAGTGCGATTTCGTACTCTTGCGTATGCGTGCGTTTATTACCGTATGCGTGCAAATACTTACATCTTTGTGCATCTACATGCGTATTTGTTCGTATATTTGCATATATGTACGTATGCGTACGTTTTTGTATGCGTGCGTTTATTTCCGTATGCTTGCAAATACTTACATCTTAGTGCGTATTTGTTCGAATATTTGCATATATGTACGTATGCGTACGTTTTTGTATGCGTGCGTTTATTTCCGTATGCGTGCTAATAATTACATGTTTGTGCATCTACATGCGTATTTGTTCGTATATTTGCATATATGTATGTATGCGTGCGTTTTTGTATGCGTGCATTTATTTCCGTATGCGCGCAAATACTTGCTTCTTCGTATATTTGCGGATATTTCGGTATTGCACATACGCATACGTGCGGATTTAACAGCTTTGTACATACGTATACGTGCGTATATATCCTTATGCTCATGTAAAGTTGCTTTTCGTACGTGTACGCGCCTATAAGGACTTAAATGTGAGTATTATTGCATTTTGTAATCGTGCGCATGCGTGCGTTAATTTCCGTATGCGTGCGAATGCTAACATCTTTGTGCATCTACATGCGTATTTGTTCGTATATTTGCATATATGTACGCAGGCATACGTTTTTGTATGTGTGCGTTTATTTCCGTATGCGTGCTTATACTTTCTTCATCGTATATTTCCGGATATTTCTGATTTGTACATACGTTTACGTGCGGATTTAACCGTATTATACATACATATACGTGCATATATATCCGTATACTCACGTATAGGTGCCTTTTCGTTCGTGATCGTGCCTATACGAAATTAAATGTGCACATAAATGCGTTTTCGTACTCGTGCGTATGCGTGCGTTTATTACCGTATGCGTGCAAATACTTACATCTTTGTGCATCTACATGCGTATTTGTTCGTATATTTGCATATATGTACGTATGCGTACGTTTTTGTATGCGTGCGGTTATATCCGTATGCGTGCAAATACTTACATGTTTGTGCATCTACATGCGTATTTGTTCGTATATTTGCATATGTATACGTATGCGTACGTTTTTGTATGCGTGCGTTTATTTCCGTATGCGTGCAAATACTTACATGTTTGTGCATCTACATGCGTATTTGTTCGTATATTTGCATATATGTACGTATACGTACGTTTTTGTATGCGTGCGGTTATTTCCGTATGCGTGCTAATACTTTCTTCTTCGTATATGTGCGGATATTTCTGATTTGTACATACGTTAACGTGCGGATTTAACCGTATTGTACATACATATACGTGCATATATATCCGTATACTTACGTAAAGGTGCCTTTTCTTTCGTGATCGTGTCTATACGGAATTAAATGTGCACATAAGTGCGTTTTCGTACTCTTGCGTATGCGTGCGTTTATTACCGTATGCGTGCAAATACTTACATCTTTGTGCATCTACATGCGTATTTGTTCGTATATTTGCATATATGTACGTATGCGTACGTTTTTGTATGCGTGCGTTTATTTCCGTATGCTTGCAAATACTTACATCTTAGTGCGTATTTGTTCGTATATTTGCATATATGTACGTATGCGTACGTTTTTGTATGCGTGCGTTTATTTCCGTATGCGTGCGTTTATTTCCGTATGCGAGCAAATACTTGCTTCTTCGTATATTTGCGGATATTTCGGTATTGCACATACGCATACGTGCGGATTTAACAGCTTTGTACATACGTATACGTGCATATATATCCTTATGCTCATGTATAGGTGCTTTTCGTACGTGTACGTGCCTATAAGGACTTAAATGTACGTATTATTGCAATTTGTAATCGTGCGTATGCGTGCGTTAATTTCCGTATGCGTGCGAATGCTAACATCTTTGTGCATCTACATGCGTATTTGTTCGTATATTTGCATATATGTACGCATGCGTTCGTTTTTGTATGTGTGCGTTTATTTCCGTATACTTGCAAATACTTACATCTTAGTGCGTATTTGTTCGTATATTTGCATATATGTACGTATGCGTACGTTTTTGTATGCGTGCGTTTATTTCCGTATGCGTGCTAATAATTACATATTTGTGCATCTACATGCGTATTTGTTCGTATATTTGCATATATGTACGTATGCGTGCGTTTTTGTATGCGTGCGTTTATTTCCGTATGCGCGCAAATACTTGCTTCTTCGTATATGTGCGGATATTTCGGTATTGCACTTACGCATACGTGCGGATTTAACAGCTTTGTACATACGTATACGTGCGTATATATCCTTATGCTCATGTATAGGTGCTTTTCGTACGTGTACGTGCCTATAAGGACTTAAATGTGCACGTATTATTGCATTTTGTAATCGTGCGTATGCGTGCGTTAATTACCGTATGCGTGCTAATGCTAACATGTTTGTGCATCTACATGCGTATTTGTTCGTATATTTGCATATATATACGCAGGCGTACGTTTTTTGTATGCGTGCGTTTATTTCCGTATGCGCGCAAATACTTGCTTCTTCGTATATTTGCGGATATTTCGGTATTGCACATACGCATACGTGCGGATTTAACAGCTTTGTACATACGTATACGTGCGTATATATCCTTATGCTCATGTAAAGGTGCTTTTCGTACGTGTACGTGCCTATAAGGACTTAAATGTGCGTATTATTGCATGTTGTAATCGTGCGCATGCTTGCGGTTATTTCCGTATGCGTGCAAATACTTACATGTTTGTGCATCTACATGCGTATTTGTTCGTATATTTTGCATATATGTACGTATACGTTCGTTTTTGTATGCGTGCGTTTATTTCCGTATGCGTGCTAATACTTGCTTCTTCCTATATGTGCGGATTGATTTGTCCATACGTTCACGTGCGGATTTAACCGTATTTGTACATACATATACGCGCGTATATATCCGTATACTCACGTATAGGTGCCGTTCGTGGTCGTGCCTACACGGAATTAAATGTGCACATAAGTGCGTATTCATACTCGAGCGTATGCGTGCGTTTTACCGTATGCGTGCTAATACTTACATGTTTGTGCATCTACATGCGTATTTGTTCGTATATTTGCATATATATACGTATGCGTACGTTTTTGTATGCGTGCGTTTATTTCCGTATGCGTGCAAATACTTACATGTTTGTGCATCTACATGCGTATTTGTTCGTATATTTGCATATATGTACGTATACGTACGTTTTTGTATTCGTGCGGTTATTTCCGTATGCGTGCTAATACTTTCTTCTTCGCATATGTGCGGATATTTCTGATTTGTACATACGTTAACGTGCGGATTTAACCGTATTGTACATACATATACGTGCATATATATCCGTATACTCACGTATAGGTGCCTTTTCGTTCGTGATCGTGCCAATACGGAATTAAATGTGCACATAAGTGCGTTTTCGTACTCTTGCGTATGCGTGCGTTTATTACCGTATGCGTGCAAATACTTACATCTTTGTGCATCTACATGCGTATTTGTTCGTATATTTGCATATATGTACGTATGCGTACGTTTTTGTATGCGTGCGTTTATTTCCGTATGCTTGCAAATACTTACATCTTAGTGCGTATTTGTTCGAATATTTGCATATATGTACGTATGCGTACGTTTTTGTATGCGTGCGTTTATTTCCGTATGCGTGCTAATAATTACATGTTTGTGCATCTACATGCGTATTTGTTCGTATATTTGCATATATGTATGTATGCGTGCGTTTTTATGCGTGCATTTATTTCCGTATGCGCGCAAATACTTGCTTCTTCGTATATTTGCGGATATTTCGGTATTGCACATACGCATACGTGCGGATTTAACAGCTTTGTACATACGTATACGTGCGTATATATCCTTATGCTCATGTAAAGTTGCTTTTCGTACGTGTACGCGCCTATAAGGACTTAAATGTGAGTATTATTGCATTTTGTAATCGTGCGCATGCGTGCGTTAATTTCCGTATGCGTGCGAATGCTAACATCTTTGTGCATCTACATGCGTATTTGTTCGTATATTTGCATATATGTACGCAGGCATACGTTTTTGTATGTGTGCGTTTATTTCCGTATGCGTGCTTATACTTTCTTCATCGTATATTTCCGGATATTTCTGATTTGTACATACGTTTACGTGCGGATTTAACCGTATTATACATACATATACGTGCATATATATCCGTATACTCACGTATAGGTGCCTTTTCGTTCGTGATCGTGCCTATACGAAATTAAATGTGCACATAAATGCGTTTTCGTACTCGTGCGTATGCGTGCGTTTATTACCGTATGCGTGCAAATACTTACATTTTTGTGCATCTACATGCGTATTTGTTCGTATATTTTGCATATATGTACGTATGCGTACGTTTTTGTATGCGTGCGGTTATATCCGTATGCGTGCAAATACTTACATGTTTTGTGCATCTACATGCGTATTTGTTCGTATTTTGCATATGTATACGTATGCGTACGTTTTTGTATGCGTGCGTTTATTTCCGTATGCGTGCAAATACTTACATGTTTGTGCATCTACATGCGTATTTGTTCGTATATTTGCATATATGTACGTATACGTACGTTTTTTGTATGCGTGCGGTTATTTCCGTATGCGTGCTAATACTTTCTTCTTCGTATATGTGCGGATATTTCTGATTTGTACATACGTTAACGTGCGGATTTAACCGTATTGTACATACATATACGTGCATATATATCCGTATACTTACGTAAAGGTGCCTTTTCTTTCGTGATCGTGTCTATACGGAATTAAATGTGCACATAAGTGCGTTTTCGTACTCTTGCGTATGCGTGCGTTTATTACCGTATGCGTGCAAATACTTACATCTTTGTGCATCTACATGCGTATTTGTTCGTATATTTGCATATATGTACGTATGCGTACGTTTTTGTATGCGTGCGTTTATTTCCGTATGCTTGCAAATACTTACATCTTAGTGCGTATTTGTTCGTATATTTTGCATATATGTACGTATGCGTACGTTTTTGTATGCGTGCGTTTATTTCCGTATGCGTGCGTTTATTTCCGTATGCGAGCAAATACTTGCTTCTTCGTATATTTGCGGATATTTCGGTATTGCACATACGCATACGTGCGGATTTAACAGCTTTGTACATACGTATACGTGCATATATATCCTTATGCTCATGTATAGGTGCTTTTCGTACGTGTACGTGCCTATAAGGACTTAAATGTACGTATTATTGCAATTTGTAATCGTGCGTATGCGTGCGTTAATTTCCGTATGCGTGCGAATGCTAACATCTTTGTGCATCTACATGCGTATTTGTTCGTATATTTGCATATATGTACGCATGCGTTCGTTTTTGTATGTGTGCGTTTATTTCCGTATACTTGCAAATACTTACATCTTAGTGCGTATTTGTTCGTATATTTTGCATATATGTACGTATGCGTACGTTTTTGTATGCGTGCGTTTATTTCCGTATGCGTGCTAATAATTACATATTTGTGCATCTACATGCGTATTTGTTCGTATATTTGCATATATGTACGTATGCGTGCGTTTTTTGTATGCGTGCGTTTATTTCCGTATGCGCGCAAATACTTGCTTCTTCGTATATGTGCGGATATTTCGGTATTGCACTTACGCATACGTGCGGATTTAACAGCTTTGTACATACGTATACGTGCGTATATATCCTTATGCTCATGTATAGGTGCTTTTCGTACGTGTACGTGCCTATAAGGACTTAAATGTACGTATTATTGCATTTTGTAATCGTGCGTATGCGTGCGTTAATTTCCGTATGCGTGCGAATGCTAACATCTTTGTGCATCTACATGCGTATTTGTTCGTATATTTGCATATATGTACGCAGGCGTACGTTTTTGTATGTGTGCGTTTATTTCCGTATGCGTGCTAATACATTCTTCATCGTATAAGTGCGGATATTTCTGATTTGTACATACGTTTACGTGCGGATTTAACCGTATTGTACATACATATACGTGCATATATATCCGTATACTCACGCATAGGTGCCTGCTCGTTCGTGATCGTCCCTATACGGAATTAAATGTGCACATAAATGCGTTTTCGTACTCGTGCGTATGCGTGCGTTTATTACCGTATGCGTGCAAATACTTACATCTTTGTACATCTACATGCGTATTTGTTCGTATATTTGCATATATATACGTATGCGTACGTTTTTGTATGGGTGCGTTTATTTCCGCATGCGTGCAAATACTTACATGTTTGTGCATCTACATGCGTATTTGTTCGTATATTTGCATATATGTACGTATGCGTACGTTTTTGTATGCGTGCGTTTATTTCCGTATGCGTGCTAATACTTTCTTCTTCGTATATGTGCGGATATTTCTGATTTGTACATACGTTTACGTGCGGATTTAACCGTATAGAGCATACGTATGCGTGCATATATATCCTTATACTCACGTAAAGGTGCCTTTTCGAGCGTGTACGTGCCTAAAAGGACTTAAATGTGCGTATAAGTGCGTGTTCGTACTCGTGCGTATGCGTGCGATAATTTCCGTATGCGTGCGAATACTTACATGTTTGTGCATCTACATGCGTATTTGTTCGTATATTTGCATATATGCACGTATATTCGTTTTTTTGTATGCGTGCGGTTGTTTGTATGCGTGCGGTTGTTTCCGTATGCGTGCTAATACTTGCTTCTTCGTATATGTGCGGATATTTCTGATTTGTCCATACGTTCACGTGCGGATTTAACCGTATTGTACATACATATACGTGCGTATATATCCGTATACTCACGTATAGGTGCCTTTTCGTTCGTGGTCGTGCCTATACGGAATTAAATGTGCACATAAGTGCATATTCGTACTCTTGCGTATGCGTGCGTTTATTACCGTATGCGTGCAAATACTTACATGTTTGTGCAACTACATGCGTATTTGTTCGTATATTTGCATATTTATACGTATGCGTACGTTTTTGTATGCGTGCGTTTATTCCCGTATGCGTGCAAATACTTACATGTTTGTGCATCTACATGCGTATTTGTTCGTATATTTGCATATATGTACGTATACGTACGTTTTTGTATGCGTGCGATTATTTCCGTATGCGTGCTAATAATTACATGTTTGTGCGTATTTGTTCGTATATTTGCATATATGTACGTATGCGTACGTTTTTGTATGCGTGCGTTTATTTCCGTATGCGTGCTAATAATTACATGTTTGTGCATCTACATGCGTATTTGTTCGTATATTTGCATATATGTACGTATGCGTGCGTTTTTATATGCGTGCGTTTATTTCCGTATGCGCGCAAATACTTGCTTCTTCGTATATTTGCGGATATTTCGGTATTGCACATACGCATACGTGCGGATTTAACAGCTTTGTACATACGTACACGTGCGTATATATCCTTATACTCGTGTATAGGTGCTTTTCGTACGTGTACGTGCCTATAAGGACTTAAATGTACGTATTATTGCATTTTGTAATCGTGCGTATGCGTGCGTTAATTTCCGTATGCGTGCGAATGCTAACATCTTTGTGCATCTACATGCGTATTTGTTCGTATATTTGCATATATGTACGCATGCATACGTTTTTGTATGTGTGCGTTTATTTCCGTATGCTTGCAAATACTTTCATCTTAGTGCGTATTTGTTCGTATATTTGCATATATGTACGTATGCGTACGTTTTTGTATGCGTGCGTTTATTTCTGTATGCGTGCTAATAATTACATATTTGTGCATCTACATGCGTATTTGTTCGTATATTTGCATATATGTACGTATGCGTGCGTTTTTGTATGCGTGCGTTTATTTCCGTATGCGCGCAAATACTTGCTTCTTCGTATATGTGCGGATATTTCGGTATTGCACATACGCATACGTGCGGATTTAACAGCTTTGTACATACGTATACGTGCGTATATATCCTTATGCTCATGTATAGGTGCTTTTCGTACGTGTACGTGCCTATAAGGACTTAAATGTACGTATTATTGCATTTTCTAATCGTGCGTATGCGTGCGTTAATTTCCGTATGCGTGCGAATGCTAACATCTTTGTGCATCTACATGCGTATTTGTTCGTATATTTGCATATATGTACGCACGCGTACGTTTTTGTATGTGTGCGTTTATTTCCGTATGCTTGCAAATACTTACATCTTAGTGCGTATTTGTTCTTATATTTGCATATATGTACGAATGCGTACGTTTTTGTATGCGTGCGTTTATTTCCGTATGCGTGCTAATAATTACATATTTGTGCATCTACATGCGTATTTGTTCGTATATTTGCATATATGTGCGTATGCGTGCGTTTTTGTATGCGTGCGTTTATTTCCGTATGCGCGCAAATACTTGCTTCTTCGTATATGTGCGGATATTTCGGTATTGCACATACGCATACGTGCGGATTTAACAGCTTTGTACATACGTTTACGTGCGTATATATCCTTATGCTCATGTATAGGTACTTTTCGTACGTGTACGTGCCTATAAGGACTTAAATGTGCGTATTATTGCATTTTGTAATCGTGCGTATGCGTGCGTTAATTTCCGTATGCGTGCGAATACTTACATGTTTGTGCATCTACATACGTATTTGTTCGTATATTCGCATATATATACGTATGCGTACGTTTTTGTATGCGTGCGTTTATTTCCGTATGCGTGCTAATACTTTCTTCTTCGTATATGTGCGGATATTTCTGATTTGTACATACGTTTACGTGCGGATTTAACCGTATTGTGCATACGTATGCGTGCATATATATCCTTATACTCACGTAAAGGTGCCTTTTCGAGCGTGTACGTGCCTATAAGGACTTAAATGTGCGTATAAGTGCGTGTTCGTACTCGTGCGTATGCGTGCGATAATTTCCGTATGCGTGCGAATACTTACATGTTTGTGCATCTACAAGCGTATTTGTTCGTATATTTGCATATATATACGTATGCGTACGTTTTTGTATGCGTGCGTTTATTTCCGTATGCGTGCAAATACTTACATGTTTGTGCATCTACATACGTATTTGTTCGTATATTTGGATATATGTACGTATACGTACGTTTTTGTATGCGTGCGGTTATTTCCGTATGCGTGCTAATACTTTCTTCTTCGTATATGTGCGGATATTTCTGATTTGTACATACGTTTACGTGCGGATTTAACCGTATTGTACATACATATACGTGCATATATATCGTATACTCACGTATAGGTGCCTTTTCGTTCGTGATCGTACCTATACGGAATTAAATGTGCACATAAGTGCGTTTTCGTACTCGTGCGTATGCGTGCGTTTATTACCGTATGCGTGCAAATACTTACATCTTTGTGCATCTACATGCGTATTTGTTCGTATATTTGCATATATGTACGTATACGTGCGTTTTTGTATGCGTGCGTTTATTTCCGTATGCGTGCTAATACTTTCTTATTCGTATATGTGCGGATATTTCTGATTTGTACATACGTTAACGTGCGGATTTAACCGTATTGTACATACATATACGTGCATATATATCCGTATACTCACGTATAGGTGCCTTTTCGTTCGTGATCGTGCCTATACGGAATTAAATGTGCACATAAGTGCGTTTTCGTACTCGTGCGTATGCGTGCGTTTATTACCGTATGCGTGCAAATACTTACATCTTTATGCATCTACATGCGTATTTGTTCGTATATTTGCATATATGCACGTATGCGTACGTTTTTGTATGCGTGCGTTTATTTCCGTATGCTTGCAAATACTTACATCTTAGCGCGTATTTGTTCGTATATTTGCATATATGTACGTATGCGTACGTTTTTGTATGCGTGCGTTTATTTCCGTATGCGTGCTAATAATTACATGTTTGTGCATCTACATGCGTATTTGTTCGTATATTTGCATATATGTACGTATGCGTGCGTTTTTGTATGCGTGCGTTTATTTCCGTATGCGCGCAAATACTTGCTTCTTCGTATATTTGCGGATATTTCGGTATTGCACATACGCATACGTGCGGATTTAACAGCTTTGTACATACGTATACGTGCGTATATATCCTTATGCTCATGTATAGGTGCTTTTCGTACGTGTACGTGCCTATAAGGACTTAAATGTACGTATTATTGCATTTTCTAATCGTGCGTATGCGTGCGTTAATTTCCGTATGCGTGCGAATGCTAACATCTTTGTGCATCTACATGCGTATTTGTTCGTATATTTGCATATATGTACGCACGCGTACGTTTTTGTATGTGTGCGTTTATTTCCGTATGCTTGCAAATACTTACATCTTAGTGCGTATTTGTTCGTATATTTGCATATATGTACGAATGCGTACGTTTTTGTATGCGTGCGTTTATTTCCGTATGCGTGCTAATAATTACATATTTGTGCATCTACATGCGTATTTGTTCGTATATTTGCATATATGTACGTATGCGTGCGTTTTTGTATGCGTGCGTTTATTTCCGTATGCGCGCAAATACTTGCTTCTTCGTATATGTGCGGATATTTCGGTATTGCACATACGCATACGTGCGGATTTAACAGCTTTGTACATACGTTTACGTGCGTATATATCCTTATGCTCATGTATAGGTACTTTTCGTACGTGTACGTGCCTATAAGGACTTAAATGTGCGTATTATTGCATTTTGTAATCGTGCGTATGCGTGCGTTAATTTCCGTATGCGTGCGAATACTTACATGTTTGTGCATCTACATACGTATTTGTTCGTATATTCGCATATATATACGTATGCGTACGTTTTTGTATGCGTGCGTTTATTTCCGTATGCGTGCTAATACTTTCTTCTTCGTATATGTGCGGATATTTCTGATTTGTACATACGTTTACGTGCGGATTTAACCGTATTGTGCATACGTATGCGTGCATATATATCCTTATACTCACGTAAAGGTGCCTTTTCGAGCGTGTACGTGCCTATAAGGACTTAAATGTGCGTATAAGTGCGTGTTCGTACTCGTGCGTATGCGTGCGATAATTTCCGTATGCGTGCGAATACTTACATGTTTGTGCATCTACAAGCGTATTTGTTCGTATATTTGCATATATATACGTATGCGTACGTTTTTGTATGCGTGCGTTTATTTCCGTATGCGTGCAAATACTTACATGTTTGTGCATCTACATACGTATTTGTTCGTATATTTGGATATATGTACGTATACGTACGTTTTTGTATGCGTGCGGTTATTTCCGTATGCGTGCTAATACTTTCTTCTTCGTATATGTGGGGATATTTCTGATTTGTACATACGTTTACGTGCGGATTTAACCGTATTGTACATACATATACGTGCATATATATCCGTATACTCACGTATAGGTGCCTTTTCGTTCGTGATCGTACCTATACGGAATTAAATGTGCACATAAGTGCGTTTTCGTACTCGTGCGTATGCGTGCGTTTATTACCGTATGCGTGCAAATACTTACATCTTTGTGCATCTACATGCGTATTTGTTCGTATATTTGCATATATGTACGTATACGTGCGTTTTTGTATGCGTGCGTTTATTTCCGTATGCGTGCTAATACTTTCTTATTCGTATATGTGCGGATATTTCTGATTTGTACATACGTTAACGTGCGGATTTAACCGTATTGTACATACATATACGTGCATATATATCCGTATACTCACGTATAGGTGCCTTTTCGTTCGTGATCGTGCCTATACGGAAATAAATGTGCACATAAGTGCGTTTTCGTACTCGTGCGTATGCGTGCGTTTATTACCGTATGCGTGCAAATACTTACATCTTTATGCATCTACATGCGTATTTGTTCGTATATTTGCATATATGTACGTATGCGTACGTTTTTGTATGCGTGCGTTTATTTCCGTATGCTTGCAAATACTTACATCTTAGCGCGTATTTGTTCGTATATTTGCATATATGTACGTATGCGTACGTTTTTGTATGCGTGCGTTTATTTCCGTATGCGTGCTAATAATTACATGTTTGTGCATCTACATGCGTATTTGTTCGTATATTTGCATATATGTACGTATGCGTGCGTTTTTGTATGCGTGCGTTTATTTCCGTATGCGCGCAAATACTTGCTTCTTCGTATATTTGCGGATATTTCTGGATTGCACATACGCATACGTGCGGATTTAACAGCTTTGTACATACGTATACGTGCGTATATATCCTTATGCTCATGTATAGGTGCTTTTCGTACGTGTACGTGCCTATAAGGACTTAAATGTACGTATTATTGCATTTTCTAATCGTGCGTATGCGTGCGTTAATTTCCGTATGCGTGCGAATGCTAACATCTTTGTGCATCTACATGCGTATTTGTTCGTATATTTGCATATATATACGCACGCGTACGTTTTTGTATGTGTGCGTTTATTTCCGTATGCTTGCAAATACTTACTTCTTAGTGCGTATTTGTTCGTATATTTGCATATATGTACGAATGCGTACGTTTTTGTATGCGTGCGTTTATTTCCGTATGCGTGCTAATAATTACATATTTGTGCAACTACATGCGTATTTGTTCGTATATTTGCATATATGTACGTATGCGTGCGTTTTTGTATGCGTGCGTTTATTTCCGTATGCGCGCAAATACTTGCTTCTTCGTATATGTGCGGATATTTCGGTATTGCACATACGCATACGTGCGGATTTAACAGCTTTGTACATACGTTTACGTGCGTATATATCCTTATGCTCATGTATAGGTACTTTTCGTACGTGTACGTGCCTATAAGGACTTAAATGTGCGTATTATTGCATTTTGTAATCGTGCGTATGCGTGCGTTAATTTCCGTATGCGTGCGAATACTTACATGTTTGTGCATCTACATACGTATTTGTTCGTATATTCGCATATATATACGTATGCGTACGTTTTTTTATGCGTGCGTTTATTTCCGTATGCGTGCAAATACTTAAATGTTTGTGCATCTACATGCGTATTTGTTCGTATATTTGCATATATGTACGTATGCGTACGTTTATGTATGCGTGCGTTTATTTCCGTATGCGTGCTAATACTTTCTTCTTCGTATATGTGCGGATATTTCTGATTTGTACATACGTTTACGTGCGGATTTAACCGTATTGTGCATACGTATGCGTGCATATGTCTCCTTATACTCACGTAAAGGTGCCTTTTCGTGCGTGTACGTGCCTATAAGGACTTAAATGTGCGTATAAGTGCGTTATCGTACTCGTGCGTATGCGTGCGTTAATTTCCGTATGCGTGCGAATACTTACATGTTTGTGCATCTACATGCGTATTTGTTCGTATATTTGCATATATGTACGTACACGTACGTTTTTGTATGCGTGCGGTTATTTCCGTATGCGTGCTAATACTTTCTTCTTCGTATATGTGCGGATATTTCTGATTTGTACATACGTTTACGTGCGGATTTAACCGTATTGTACATACATATACGTGCATATATATCCGTATACTCACGTATAGGTGCCTTTTCGTTCGTGCCTATACGGAATTAAATGTGCACATAAGTGCGTTTTCGTACTCTTGCGTATGCGTGCCTTATACGGCAAATACTTACATCTATGTGCATCTACATGCGTATTTGTTCGTATATTTGCATATATGTACGTATGCGTACGTTTTTGTATGCGTGCGTTTATTTCCGTATGCTTGCAAATTCTTACATCTTAGTGCGTATTTGTTCGTATATTTGCATATATGTACGTGTGCGTACGTTTTTGTATGCGTGCGTTAATTTCCGTATGCGTGCGAATACTTACATGTTTGTGCATCTACATGCGTATTTGTTCGTATATTTGCATATATGTACGTATGCGTGCGTTTTTGTATGCGTGCGTTTATTTCCGTATGCGCGCAAATACTTGCTTCTTCGTATATTTGCGGATATTTCTGGATTGCACATACGCATACGTTAGGATTTAACAGCTTTGTATACGTATTTGTATCCTTATGCTCATGTATAGGTGCGTTTCGTGTACGTGCCTATAAGGACTTGTGCGTATTATTGCATTTTGTAATCGTGCGTATGCGTGCGTTGATTTCCGTATGCGTGCCAATGCTAACATCTTTGTGCATCTACATGCGTATTTGTTCGTATATTTGCATATATGTACGCATGCGTACGTTTTTGTATGTGTGCGTTTAGTTCCGTATGCTTGCAAATACTTACATCTTAGTGCGTATTTGTTCGTATATTTGCATATATGTACGTAGGCGAACGTTTTTGTATGCGTGCATTTATTTCCGTATGCGTGCTAATAATTACATGTTTGTGCATCTACATGCGTATTTGTTCGTATATTTGTATATATATACGTACACGTACGTTTTTGTATGCGTGCGGTTATTTCCGTATGCGTGCTAATACTTTCTTCTTCGTATATGTGCGGATATTTCTGATTTGTACATACGTTTACGTGCGGATTTAACCGTATTGTACATACATATACGTGCATATATATCCGTATACTCACGTATAGGTGCTTTTCGTATGATCGTGCCTATACGGAATTAAATGTGCATTAAGTGCGTTTTGTACTCGTGCGTATGCGTGCGTTTATTTCCGTATGCGTGCAAATGCTTACATCTATGTGCATCTACATGCGTATTTGTTCGTATATTTGCATATATGTACGCATGCGTACGTTTTTGTATGTGTGCGTTTATTTCCGTATGCTTGCAAATACTTACATCTTAGTGCGTATTTGTTCGTATATTTGCATATATGTACGTAGGCGTACGTTTTTGTATGCGTGCGTTTATTTCCGTATGCGTGCTAATAATTACATGTTTTGTGCATCTACATGCGTATTTGTTCGTATATTTGCATATATGTACGTATGCGTACGTTTTTGTATGCGTGCGTTATTTCCGTATGCGTGCAAATACTTTCTTCTTCGTATATGTGCGGATATTTCTGATTTGTACATACGTTTACGTGCGGATTTTAACGTATTGTACATACATATACGTGCATATATATCCGTATACTCACGTATAGGTGCCTTTTCGTTCGTGATCGTGCCTATACGGAATTAAATGTGCACATAAGTGCGTTTTCGTACTCTTGCGTATGCGTGCGTTTATTACCGTATGCGTGCAAATACTTACATCTATGTGCATCTACATGCATATTTGTTCGTATATTTGCATATATGTACGTATGCGTACGTTTTTGTATGCGTGCGTTTATTTCCGTATGCTTGCAAATTCTTACATCTTAGTGCGTATTTGTTGTTCGTATATTTGCATATATGTACGTGTGCGTACGTTTTTGTATGCGTGCGTTTATTTCCGTATGCGTGCTAATAATTACATGTTTGTGCATCTACATGCGTATTTGTTCGTATATTTGCATATATGTACGTATGCGTTCGTTTTTGTATGCGTGCGTTTATTTCCGTATGCGCGCAAATACTTGCTTCTTCGTATATTTGTGCGGATATTTCTGGATTGCACATACGCATACGTGCGGATTTAACAGCTTTGTACATACGTATACGAGCGTATGTATTTCCTTATGCTCATGTATAGGTGCTTTTCGTACGTGTACGTGCCTATAAGGACATAAATGTGCGTATATTTGCATTTTGTAATCGTGCGTATGCGTGCGTTGATTTCCGTATGCGTGCCAATGCTAACATCTTTGTGCATCTACATGCGTATTTGTTCGTTATTTGCATATATGTACGCATGCGTACGTTTTTGTATGTGTGCGTTTATTTCCGTATGCGTTGCAATACTTTAGTCTTAGTGCGTATTTGTTCGTATTTATGTACGTTAGTGCGGATATATTGTACATACTTATACGTGCGTATATATTCCTATAATTCATGTATAGTGCCATTTACGTACGTGTACGTGCCTATTGGCATATATGTACGTAGGCGAACGTTTTGTATGCGTGCTTTTATTTCCGTATGCGTGCTAATACTTACATGTTTGTGCATCTACATGCGTATTTGTTCGTATATTTGCATATATATACGTATGCGTGCGTTTTTGTATGCGTGCGTTTATTTCCGTATGCGCGCAAATACTTACATGTATATGTGCGGATATACATTGCGTACATTTGTGCGGATTTAACAGCTTTGCATATATACGTGCGTATATATCCATATGCTCATGTATAGGTGCTTTTCGTATGCGTGCGTTAATTTCGTATGCGTGCGAATACTTACTTATGTGTGCGCATTTTGTACATCGCGTATTTTAATTGTCGTATGCGTGCGAATACTTACATGTTTGTGATCTACATGCGTATTTGTTCGAATATTTGCATATATATACGTATGCGTACGTTTTTGTATGCGTGCGTTAATTTCCGTATGCGTGCGAATACTTACATGTTTGTGCATCTACATGCGTATTTGTTCGTATATTTGCATATATATACGTATGCGTACGTTTTGTATGCGTGCGTTTATTTCCGTATGCGTGCGAATACTTACATGTTTGTGCATCTACATGCGTATTTGTTCGTATATTTGCATATATATATACGTATGCGTTCGTTTTTGTATGCGTGCGTTTATTTCCGTATGCGTGCTAATACTTGCTTTTGTGCATCTACATGCGTATTTGTTCGTATATTTGCATATAGCACCATTCGTTTTTGTATGCGTGCGGTTATTTCCGTATGCGTGCTAATACTTGTACTACGTATATGTGTGGATATTTATTAGTCCATACGTTCACGTGCGGATTTAACCGTATTGTACATACATATACGTGCATATGTATTCGTATACTCACGTATAGGTGCCTTTTCGTTCGTGATCGTGCCTATACGAAATTAAATGTGCACATAAGTGAGTTTTCGTACTCTTGCGTATGCGTGCGTTTATTACCGTATGCGTGCAAATACTTACATCTTTGTGCATCTACATGCGTATTTGTTCGTATATTTGCATATATGTACGTATGCGTACGTTTTTGTATGCGTGCGTTTATTTCCGTATGCGTGCTAATACTTTCTTCTTCGTATATGTGCGGATATTTCTGATTAGTCCATACGTTCACGTGCGGATTTAACCGTATTGTACATACATATACGTGCATATATATCCGTATACTCACGTATAGGTGCCTTTTCGTTCGTGATCGTGCCTATACGGAATTAAATGTGCACATAAGTGCGTTTTCGTACTCTTGCGTATGCGTGCGTTTATTACCGTATGCGTGCAAATACTTACATCTTTGTGCATCTACATGCGTATTTGTTCGTATATTTGCATATATGTACGTATGCGTACGTTTTTGTATGCGTGCGTTTATTTCCGTATGCTTGCAAATACTTACATCTTAGTGCGTATTTGTTCGTATATTTGCATATATGTACGTATGCGTACGTTTTTGTATGCGTGCGTTTATTTCCGTATGCGTGCTAATAAGTACATGTTTGTGCATCTACATGCGTATTTGTTCGTATATTTGCATATATGTACGTATGCGTGCGTTTTTGTATGCGTGCGTTTATTTCCGTATGCGCGCAAATACTTGCTTCTTCGTATATTTGCGGATATTTCGGGATTGCACATACGCATACGTGCGGATTTAACAGCTTTGTACATACGTATACGAGCGTATATATCCTTATGCTCATGTATAGGTGCTTTTCGTACGTGTACGTGCCTATAAGGACTTAAATGTGCGTATTATTGCATTTTGTAATCGTGCGTATGCGTGCGTTAATTTCCGTATGCGTGCCAATGCTAACATCTTTGTGCATCTACATGCGTATTTGTTCGTATATTTGCATATATGTACGCAGGCGTACGTTTTTGTATGTGTGCGTTTATTTCCGTATGCGTGCTAATACTTTCTTCATCGTATATGTGCGGATATTTCTGATTTGTACATACGTTCACGTGCGGATTTAACCGTATTGTACATACATATACGTGCATATATATCCGTATACTCACGTATAGGTGCCTGCTCGTTAGTGATCGTGCCTATATGGAATTAAATGTGCACATAAATGCGTTTTCGTACTCGTGCGTATGCGTGCGTTTATTACCGTATGCGTGCAAATACTTACATCTTTGTGCATCTACATGAGTATTTGTTCGTATATTTGCATATATATACGTATGCGTACGTTTTTGTATGCGTGCGTTTATTTCCGTATGCGTGCAAATACTTACATGTTTGTGCATCTACATGCGTATTTGTTCGTATATTTGCATATATGCACGTATACGTTCGTTTTTGTATGCGTGCGGTTATTTCCGTATGCGTGCTAATACTTGCTTCTTCCTATATGTGCGGATATTTCTGATTTGTCCATACGTTCACGTGCGGATTTAACCGTATTGTACATACATATACGTGCGTATATATCCGTTTACTCACGTATAGGTGCCTTTTCGTTCGTGGTCGTGCCTATACGGAATTAAATGTGCACATAAGTGCGTATTCGTACTTGTGCGTATGCGTGCGTTTATTACCGTATGCGTCCAAATACTTGCATGTTTTGTGCATCTACATGCGTATTTGTTCGTATATTTGCATATTTATACGTATGCGTACGTTTTTTGTATGCGTGCGTTTATTTCCGTATGCGTGCAAATACTTACATGTTTGTACATCTACATGCGTATTTGTTCGTATATTTGCATATATGTACGTAAACGTACGTTTTTGTATGCGTGCGGTTATTTCCGTATGCGTGCTATTACTTTCTTCTTCGTATATGTGCGGATATTTCTGATTTGTACATACGTTAACGTGCGGATTTAACCGTATTGTACATACATATACGTGCATATATATCCGTATACTTACGTAAAGGTGCCTTTTCTTTCGTGATCGTGCCTATACGGAATTAAATGTGCACATAAGTGCGTATTCGTACTCGAGCGTATGCGTGCGTTTATTACCGTATGCGTGCTAATACTTACATGTTTGTGCATCTACATGCGTATTTGTTCGTATATTTGCATATATATACGTATGCGTACGTTTTTGTATGCGTGCGTTTATTTCCGTATGCGTGCAAATACTTACATGTTTGTGCATCTACATGCGTATTTGTTCGTATATTTGCATATATGCACGTATACGTTCGTTTTTGTATGCGTGCGGTTATTTCCGTATGCGTGCTAATACTTGCTTCTTCGTATATGTGCGGATATTTCTGATTTGTCCATACGTTCACGTGCGGATTTAACCGTATTGTACATACATATACGTGCATATATATCCGTATACTCACGTATAGGTGCCTTTTCGTTCGTGATAGTGCCTATACGGAATTAAATGTGCACATAAGTGCGTTTTCTTACTCGTGCGTATGCGTGCGTTTATTACCGTATGCGTGCAAATACTTACATGTTTGTGCATCTACATGCGTATTTGTTCGTATATTTGCATATATGTACGTATGCGTACGTTTTTGTATGCGTGCGTTTATTTCCGTATGCTTGCAAATACTTACATCTTAGTGCGTATTTGTTCGTATATTTGCATATATGTACGTATGCGTACGTTTTTGTATGCGTGCGTTTATTTCCGTATGCGTGCGTTTATTTCCGTATGCGCGCAAATACTTGCTTCTTCGTATATTTGCGGATATTTCGGTATTGCACATACGCATACGTGCGGATTTAACAGCTTTGTACATACGCATACGTGCGTATATATCGTTATGCTCATGTATAGGTGCTTTTCGTACGTGTACGTGCCTATAAGGACTTAAATGTGCATATTATTGCATTTTGTAATCGTGCGTATGCGTGCGTTTATTTCCGTATGCGTGCGAATGCTAACATCTTTGTGCATCTACATGCGTATTTGTTCGTATATTTGCAAATATGTACGCATGCGTACGTTTTTGTATGCGTGCGTTAATTTCCGTATGCGTGCCAATGCTAACATCTTTGTGCATCTACATGCGTATTTGTTCGTATATTTGCATATATGTACGCAGGCGTACGTTTTTGTATGTGTGCGTTTATTTCCGTATGCGTGCTAATACTTTCTTCATCGTATATGTGCGGATATTTCTGATTTGTACATACGTTCACGTGCGGATTTAACCGTATTGTACATACATATACGTGCATATATATCCGTATACTCACGTATAGGTGCCTGCTCGTTAGTGATCGTGCCTATATGGAATTAAATGTGCACATAAATGCGTTTTCGTACTCGTGCGTATGCGTGCGTTTATTACCGTATGCGTGCAAATACTTACATCTTTG
Organism: Urechis unicinctus; assembly: GCA_034190875.2. Classification (NCBI taxonomy): domain Eukaryota; kingdom Metazoa; phylum Annelida; class Polychaeta; order Xenopneusta; family Urechidae; genus Urechis; species Urechis unicinctus. The sequence continues at coordinate 9,039 of JAXDRA010000131.1, read as the reverse complement.
TGCATCTACATGCGTATTTGTTCGTATATTTGCATATATATACGTATGCGTACGTTTTTGTATGCGTGCGTTTATTTCCGTATGCGTGCAAATACTTACATGTTTGTGCATCTACATGCGTATTTGTTCGTATATTTGCATATATGCACGTATACGTTCGTTTTTGTATGCGTGCGGTTATTTCCGTATGCGTGCTAATACTTGCTTCTTCCTATATGTGCGGATATTTCTGATTTGTCCATACGTTCACGTGCGGATTTAACCGTATTGTACATACATATACGTGCGTATATATCCGTTTACTCACGTATAGGTGCCTTTTCGTTCGTGGTCGTGCCTATACGGAATTAAATGTGCACATAAGTGCGTATTCGTACTTGTGCGTATGCGTGCGTTTATTACCGTATGCGTCCAAATACTTGCATGTTTGTGCATCTACATGCGTATTTGTTCGTATATTTGCATATTTATACGTATGCGTACGTTTTTGTATGCGTGCGTTTATTTCCGTATGCGTGCAAATACTTACATGTTTGTACATCTACATGCGTATTTGTTCGTATATTTGCATATATGTACGTAAACGTACGTTTTTGTATGCGTGCGGTTATTTCCGTATGCGTGCTAATACTTTCTTCTTCGTATATGTGCGGATATTTCTGATTTGTACATACGTTAACGTGCGGATTTAACCGTATTGTACATACATATACGTGCATATATATCCGTATACTTACGTAAAGGTGCCTTTTCTTTCGTGATCGTGCCTATACGGAATTAAATGTGCACATAAGTGCGTATTCGTACTCGAGCGTATGCGTGCGTTTATTACCGTATGCGTGCTAATACTTACATGTTTGTGCATCTACATGCGTATTTGTTCGTATATTTGCATATATATACGTATGCGTACGTTTTTGTATGCGTGCGTTTATTTCCGTATGCGTGCAAATACTTACATGTTTGTGCATCTACATGCGTATTTGTTCGTATATTTGCATATATGCACGTATACGTTCGTTTTTGTATGCGTGCGGTTATTTCCGTATGCGTGCTAATACTTGCTTCTTCGTATATGTGCGGATATTTCTGATTTGTCCATACGTTCACGTGCGGATTTAACCGTATTGTACATACATATACGTGCATATATATCCGTATACTCACTTATAGGTGCCTTTTCGTTCGTGATAGTGCCTATACGGAATTAAATGTGCACATAAGTGCGTTTTCTTACTCGTGCGTATGCGTGCGTTTATTACCGTATGCGTGCAAATACTTACATGTTTGTGCATCTACATGCGTATTTGTTCGTATATTTGCATATATGTACGTATGCGTACGTTTTTGTATGCGTGCGTTTATTTCCGTATGCTTGCAAATACTTACATCTTAGTGCGTATTTGTTCGTATATTTGCATATATGTACGTATGCGTACGTTTTTGTATGCGTGCGTTTATTTCCGTATGCGTGCGTTTATTTCCGTATGCGCGCAAATACTTGCTTCTTCGTATATTTGAGGATATTTCGGTATTGCACATACGCATACGTGCGGATTTAACAGCTTTGTACATACGCATACGTGCGTATATATCGTTATGCTCATGTATAGGTGCTTTTCGTACGTGTACGTGCCTATAAGGACTTAAATGTGCATATTATTGCATTTTGTAATCGTGCGTATGCGTGCGTTTATTTCCGTATGCGTGCGAATGCTAACATCTTTGTGCATCTACATGCGTATTTGTTCGTATATTTGCAAATATGTACGCATGCGTACGTTTTTGTATGCGTGCGTTAATTTCCGTATGCGTGCCAATGCTAACATCTTTGTGCATCTACATGCGTATTTGTTCGTATATTTGCATATATGTACGCAGGCGTACGTTTTTGTATGTGTGCGTTTTATTTCCGTATGCGTGCTAATACTTTCTTCATCGTATATGTGCGGATATTTCTGATTTGTACATACGTTCACGTGCGGATTTAACCGTATTGTACATACATATACGTGCATATATATCCGTATACTCACGTATAGGTGCCTGCTCGTTAGTGATCGTGCCTATATGGAATTAAATGTGCACATAAATGCGTTTTCGTACTCGTGCGTATGCGTGCGTTTATTACCGTATGCGTGCAAATACTTACATCTTTGTGCATCTACATGCGTATTTGTTCGTATATTTGCATATATATACGTATGCGTACGTTTTTGTATGCGTGCGTTTATTTCCGTATGCGTGCAAATACTTACATGTTTGTGCATCTACATGCGTATTTGTTCGTATATTTGCATATATGCACGTATACGTTCGTTTTTGTATGCGTGCGGTTATTTCCGTATGCGTGCTAATACTTGCTTCTTCCTATATGTGCGGATATTTCTGATTTGTCCATACGTTCACGTGCGGATTTAACCGTATTGTACATACATATACGTGCGTATATATCCGTTTACTCACGTATAGGTGCCTTTTCGTTCGTGGTCGTGCCTATACGGAATTAAATGTGCACATAAGTGCGTATTCGTACTTGTGCGTATGCGTGCGTTTATTACCGTATGCGTCCAAATACTTGCATGTTTGTGCATCTACATGCGTATTTGTTCGTATATTTGCATATTTATACGTATGCGTACGTTTTTGTATGCGTGCGTTTATTTCCGTATGCGTGCAAATACTTACATGTTTGTACATCTACATGCGTATTTGTTCGTATATTTGCATATATGTACGTAAACGTACGTTTTTGTATGCGTGCGGTTATTTCCGTATGCGTGCTAATACTTTCTTCTTCGTATATGTGCGGATATTTCTGATTTGTACATACGTTAACGTGCGGATTTAACCGTATTGTACATACATATACGTGCATATATATCCGTATACTTACGTAAAGGTGCCTTTTCTTTCGTGATCGTGCCTATACGGAATTAAATGTGCACATAAGTGCGTATTCGTACTCGAGCGTATGCGTGCGTTTATTACCGTATGCGTGCTAATACTTACATGTTTGTGCATCTACATGCGTATTTGTTCGTATATTTGCATATATATACGTATGCGTACGTTTTTGTATGCGTGCGTTTATTTCCGTATGCGTGCAAATACTTACATGTTTGTGCATCTACATGCGTATTTGTTCGTATATTTGCATATATGCACGTATACGTTCGTTTTTGTATGCGTGCGGTTATTTCCGTATGCGTGCTAATACTTGCTTCTTCGTATATGTGCGGATATTTCTGATTTGTCCATACGTTCACGTGCGGATTTAACCGTATTGTACATACATATACGTGCATATATATCCGTATACTCACGTATAGGTGCCTTTTCGTTCGTGATAGTGCCTATACGGAATTAAATGTGCACATAAGTGCGTTTTCTTACTCGTGCGTATGCGTGCGTTTATTACCGTATGCGTGCAAATACTTACATGTTTGTGCATCTACATGCGTATTTGTTCGTATATTTGCATATATGTACGTATGCGTACGTTTTTGTATGCGTGCGTTTATTTCCGTATGCTTGCAAATACTTACATCTTAGTGCGTATTTGTTCGTATATTTGCATATATGTACGTATGCGTACGTTTTTGTATGCGTGCGTTTATTTCCGTATGCGTGCGTTTATTTCCGTATGCGCGCAAATACTTGCTTCTTCGTATATTTGCGGATATTTCGGTATTGCACATACGCATACGTGCGGATTTAACAGCTTTGTACATACGCATACGTGCGTATATATCGTTATGCTCATGTATAGGTGCTTTTCGTACGTGTACGTGCCTATAAGGACTTAAATGTGCATATTATTGCATTTTGTAATCGTGCGTATGCGTGCGTTTATTTTCCGTATGCGTGCGAATGCTAACATCTTTGTGCATCTACATGCGTATTTGTTCGTATATTTGCAAATATGTACGCATGCGTACGTTTTTGTATGCGTGCGTTAATTTCCGTATGCGTGCCAATGCTAACATCTTTGTGCATCTACATGCGTATTTGTTCGTATATTTGCATATATGTACGCAGGCGTACGTTTTTGTATGTGTGCGTTTATTTCCGTATGCGTGCTAATACTTTCTTCATCGTATATGTGCGGATATTTCTGATTTGTACATACGTTCACGTGCGGATTTAACCGTATTGTACATACATATACGTGCATATATATCCGTATACTCACGTATAGGTGCCTGCTCGTTAGTGATCGTGCCTATATGGAATTAAATGTGCACATAAATGCGTTTTCGTACTCGTGCGTATGCGTGCGTTTATTACCGTATGCGTGCAAATACTTACATCTTTGTGCATCTACATGCGTATTTGTTCGTATATTTGCATATATATACGTATGCGTACGTTTTTGTATGCGTGCGTTTATTTCCGTATGCGTGCAAATACTTACATGTTTGTGCATCTACATGCGTATTTGTTCGTATATTTGCATATATGCACGTATACGTTCGTTTTTGTATGCGTGCGGTTATTTCCGTATGCCTGCTAATACTTGCTTCTTCCTATATGTGCGGATATTTCTGATTTGTCCATACGTTCACGTGCGGATTTAACCGTATTGTACATACATATACGTGCGTATATATCCGTTTACTCACGTATAGGTGCCTTGTCATTCGTGGTCGTGCCTATACGGAATTAAATGTGCACATAAGTGCGTATTCGTACTTGTGCGTATGCGTGCGTTTATTACCGTATGCGTCCAAATACTTGCATGTTTGTGCATCTACATGCGTATTTGTTCGTATATTTGCATATTTATACGTATGCGTACGTTTTTGTATGCGTGCGTTTATTTCCGTATGCGTGCAAATACTTACATGTTTGTACATCTACATGCGTATTTGTTCGTATATTTGCATATATGTACGTAAACGTACGTTTTTGTATGCGTGCGGTTATTTCCGTATGCGTGCTAATACTTTCTTCTTCGTATATGTGCGGATATTTCTGATTTGTACATACGTTAACGTGCGGATTTAACCGTATTGTACATACATATACGTGCATATATATCCGTATACTTACGTAAAGGTGCCTTTTCTTTCGTGATCGTGCCTATACGGAATTAAATGTGCACATAAGTGCGTATTCGTACTCGAGCGTATGCGTGCGTTTATTACCGTATGCGTGCTAATACTTACATGTTTGTGCATCTACATGCGTATTTGTTCGTATATTTGCATATATATACGTATGCGTACGTTTTTGTATGCGTGCGTTTATTTCCGTATGCGTGTGCAAATACTTACATGTTTGTGCATCTACATGCGTATTTGTTCGTATATTTGCATATATGCACGTATACGTTCGTTTTTGTATGCGTGCGGTTATTTCCGTATGCGTGCTAATACTTGCTTCTTCGTATATGTGCGGATATTTCTGATTTGTCCATACGTTCACGTGCGGATTTAACCGTATTGTACATACATATACGTGCGTATATATCCGTATACTCACGTATAGGTGCCTTTTCGTTCGTGGTCGTGCCTATACGGAATTATATGTGCACATAAGTGCGTATTCGTACTTGTGCGTATGCGTGCGTTTATTACCGTATGCGTCCAAATACTTGCATGTTTGTGCATCTACATGCATATTTGTTCGTATATTTGCATATTTATACGTATGCGTACGTTTTTGTATGCGTGCGTTTATTTCCGTATGCGTGCAAATACTTACATGTTTGTACATCTACATGCGTATTTGTTCGTATATTTGCATATATGTACGTAAACGTACGTTTTTGTATGCGTGCGGTTATTTCCGTATGCGTGCTAATACTTTCTTCTTCGTATATGTGCGGATATTTCTGATTTGTACATACGTTAACGTGCGGATTTAACCGTATTGTACATACATATACGTGCATATATATCCGTATACTTACGTAAAGGTGCCTTTTCTTTCGTGATCGTGCCTATACGGAATTAAATGTGCACATAAGTGCGTATTCGTACTCGAGCGTATGCGTGCGTTTATTACCGTATGCGTGCTAATACTTACATGTTTGTGCATCTACATGCGTATTTGTTCGTATATTTGCATATATATACGTATGCGTACGTTTTTGTATGCGTGCGTTTATTTCCGTATGCGTGCAAATACTTACATGTTTGTGCATCTACATGCGTATTTGTTCGTATATTTGCATATATGCACGTATACGTTCGTTTTTGTATGCGTGCGGTTATTTCCGTATGCGTGCTAATACTTGCTTCTTCGTATATGTGCGGATATTTCTGATTTGTCCATACGTTCACGTGCGGATTTAACCGTATTGTACATACATATACGTGCGTATATATCCGTATACTCACGTATAGGTGCCTTTTCGTTCGTGGTCGTGCCTATACGGAATTATATGTGCACATAAGTGCGTATTCGTACTTGTGCGTATGCGTGCGTTTATTACCGTTTGCGTCCAAATACTTGCATGTTTGTGCATCTACATGCGTATTTGTTCGTATATTTGCATATTTATACGTATGCGTACGTTTTTGTATGCGTGCGTTTATTTCCGTATGCGTGCAAATACTTACATGTTTGTACATCTACATGCGTATTTGTTCGTATATTTGCATATATGTACGTAAACGTACGTTTTTGTATGCGTGCGGTTATTTCCGTATGCGTGCTAATACTTTCTCTTCTTCGTATATGTGCGGATATTTCTGATTTGTACATACGTTAACGTGCGGATTTAACCGTATTGTACATACATATACGTGCATATATATCCGTATACTTACGTAAAGGTGCCTTTTCTTTCGTGATCGTGCCTATACGGAATTAAATGTGCACATAAGTGCGTTTTCGTACTCTTGCGTATGCGTGCGTTTATTACCGTATGCGTGCAAATACTTACATCTTTGTGCATCTACATGCGTATTTGTTCGTATATTTGCATATATGTACGTATGCGTACGTTTTTGTATGCGTGCGTTTATTTCCGTATGCTTGCAAATACTTACATCTTAGTGCGTATTTGTTCGTATATTTGCATATATGTACGTATGCGTACGTTTTTGTATGCGTGCGTTTATTTCCGTATGCGTGCGTTTATTTCCGTATGCGCGCAAATACTTGCTTCTTCGTATATTTGCGGATATTTCGGTATTGCACATACGCATACGTGCGGATTTAACAGCTTTGTACATACGCATACGTGCGTATATATCGTATGCTCATGTATAGGTGCTTTTCGTACGTGTACGTGCCTATAAGGACTTAAATGTGCATATTATTGCATTTTGTAATCGTGCGTATGCGTGCGTTTATTTCCGTATGCGTGCGAATGCTAACATCTTTGTGCATCTACATGCGTATTTGTTCGTATATTTGCAAATATGTACGCATGCGTACGTTTTTGTATGCGTGCGTTAATTTCCGTATGCGTGCCAATGCTAACATCTTTGTGCATCTACATGAGTATTTGTTCGTATATTTGCATATATGTACGCAGGCGTACGTTTTTGTATGTGTGCGTTTATTTCCGTATGCGTGCTAATACTTTCTTCTTCGTATATGTGCGGATATTTCTGATTTGTACATACGTTTACGTGCGGATTTAACCGTATTGTACATAGATATACGTGCATATATATCCGTATACTCACGTATAGGTGCCTGCTCGTTAGTGATCGTGCCTATATGGAATTAAATGTGCACATAAATGCGTTTTCGTACTCGTGCGTATGCGTGCGTTTATTACCGCATGCGTGCAAATACTTACATCTTTGTACATCTACATGCGTATTTGTTCGTATATTTGCATATATATACGTATACGTACGTTTTTTGTATGCTTGCGTTTATTACCGTATGCGTGCTAATACTTACATGTTTGTGCATCTACATGCGTATTTGTTCGTATATTTGCATATATATACGTATGCGTACGTTTTTGTATGCGTGCGGTTATTTCCGTATGCGTGCAAATACTTACATGTTTGTGCATCTACATTCGTATTTGTTCGTATATTTGCATATATGTACGTAAACGTACGTTTTTGTATGCGTGCGGTTATTTCCGTATGCGTGCTAATACTTTCTTCTTCGTATATGTGCGGATATTTCTGATTTGTACATACGTTAACGTGCGGATTTAACCGTATTGTACATACATATACGTGCATATATATCCGTATACTTACGTAAAGGTGCCTTTTCTTTCGTGATCGTGCCTATACGGAATTAAATGTGCACATAAGTGCGTTTTCGTACTCTTGCGTATGCGTGCGTTTATTACCGTATGCGTGCAAATACTTACATCTTTGTGCATCTACATGCGTATTTGTTCGTATATTTGCATATATGTACGTATGCGTACGTTTTTGTATGCGTGCGTTTATTTCCGTATGCTTGCAAATACTTACATCTTAGTGCGTATTTGTTCGTATATTTGCATATATGTACGTATGCGTACGTTTTTTGTATGCGTGCGTTTATTTCCGTATGCGTGCGTTTATTTCCGTATGCGAGCAAATACTTGCTTCTTCGTATATTTGCGGATATTTCGGTATTGCACATACGCATACGTGCGGATTTAACAGCTTTGTACATACGTATACGTGCGTATATATCCTTATGCTCATGTATAGGTGCTTTTCGTACGTGTACGTGCCTATAAGGACTTAAATGTACGTATTATTGCATTTTGTAATCGTGCGTATGCGTGCGTTAATTTCCGTATGCGTGCGAATGCTAACATCTTTGTGCATCTACATGCGTATTTGTTCGTATATTTGCATATATGTACGCATGCGTTCGTTTTTGTATGTGTGCGTTTATTTCCGTATGCTTGCAAAATACTTACATCTTAGTGCGTATTTGTTCGTATATTTGCATATATGTACGTATGCGTACGTTTTTGTATGCGTGCGTTTATTTCCGTATGCGTGCTAATAATTACATGTTTGTGCATCTACATGCGTATTTGTTCGTATATTTGCATATATGTACGTATGCGTGCGTTTTTGTATGCGTGCGTTTATTTCCGTATGCGCGCAA